>JBBWSL010000143.1:0-129420 GCA_038088545.1 Diaporthe humulicola
TTTTTTTTTTTTTTTTTTTTTTTTAGTAAATAATAAATACTAGATTTAAGGGAAAGGATAATAAATTATATTTTTTATATATTTTAGGAGATTAATCTCTTTTATTTAGAGAGTTTTTAAGGTTATTCTTAACTATATAGACTAGAAGCCCTATACTTAAAAGATTTTAAGATCTCTTATAGAACTTATATAGGTACTATATAGTTAGTAAAACCTCAGCTAGCTTTATAATCTGAGTATATATATTCTCAATTACCTTATAAAGGCCCATAATCTGTAATAGACTTTATTAATCTAATATTTAATAAGCTTTTTCCTTTAGTATTATCTTATACAAAAGCAGGTACTTACAGTTATTTATATAAGGGAGCTTATGGTAATTATTTAGTATATTACGGAATATATTATAAACCCTAAACAGGTTATTATAAGGAAGCTGGGTATTTTATCTAAATATAGCCTTTTAAACAGGATATTTACAGCTTTACTATACCCTTTACCTTAGGTTTATTTCTATCCTTATTACCCTAAGCTTAGCCTTATAAATATAATTATATAGTAAGGGTTTTTATATTACAGCTACTAGATCTACTATTATAATCTATATGTAGCCTATATAATTAAGGTAAGATTAGTAAAATACTATTTAGGCACATTTATCACCCATTTCCTCACATAAGCTAGTATTTATAATTATAATAAAGCCAAAGAAGATAGCCTTAGGACTTACCTATACTTATAACAGATAGCAGCCCTAAAAGATTAGCAGATAAGTTATAGTAAATTATTATTAAATTATTTACTAAAGTATTACCCTGCCGCTATTAATATGGATTTAAGTACTTCTAAAGCTACTAACCTAATAATTAACCCAACTTACTTAAACCCTTAACTTTTAAATTAGTAGTATCTATAAGCCTTTTATTAGTACTAATTTTAAGTAATATAATCTTTCCTCCCTAGCTATAATTAAAACTATCTTTCCTACCCATTTCCCCTCTACAGATCAGATCCTTATCCCCCTTAGCGGTATTATTAATAACTTTAACTTACCTAGGCACAGCTAATATAGCAAATTCCTTCCTTTTACATTTATAAATATATAAACACAAGACTCTATACCTTCTTAATATTACTTCCATTATTACTAGTTAGTAAGTAAACTACTATCCCCTCCCAGTAATATTCTAATCCCCTTTAAGGAGGCATAAAAATACTTTATTTTTAGCTATTTAATATCTGTTTACAGTAATACTATACCCTTTAATCTTACTATCACAATTAACTATTAATCCAGTTTTTAGCCACTCACCCTTAGCGCCCTTACTTTAAGTATCTAATTACAGGTCTTTTTAAGCCCTTAAGTATGCCTTCTTAACACCTCTGTAATTTTTATAACTAGTCTATAGTATATTAACCTCTTATCCCTATTAGGGCTTAAATTAGAAAAGATACCCCCTATCTTAGGTAAGATAACAGAGTATAGGACCCCGCCTATAGATTATTAGATAGCCAAAGTATAGCAAGCTTATTATAGGTGCAGTATTAGCCTAAGGGACACCACTATTATTAAAAAGGCTTTAGCTCATAAGGCACAATAGGGAGATCCTCTATATTAGCTATATATATAGGACTCTCCTAATTATACTTTATAAGTATATCTGGGCTATTATAGATAATAAGGTTAGGATTATGGGTATTAATTACTATTACCCTCTCTTATATAAGGTAATACATTAGTTTAATTAACTTTATAATATACCTTAAGATAATAGTAATAATATTTGCGAGATAATAGAGGTTTACTATATAGATATTATAAATATTACTAATAATACAAACCTTTAAAAACTTTACTTACAGCTCCCTTATAGTCTAAAAATTATTATTACTATGGGGGTTTTTGATAACCTTACCAACCCTGCTACTTACACCACTACCTACAACCTTATTACCCTCTAGCCCTATAGTAGTTACTTTATCCTCGGCTCCTAGTATTAGCCTATATACTACAATTCTGCTTACTTATTTAAAAAAATCCGTAATTAGGCTTATATAGTAGGTATTCTTAATCTTATTCTATTAGCCTCTATCTATAAGCTAGAGGAGGATACTCTCCGCTTAGTATAGCAGATTGCCGGCCACTTACCCATCCATAGTATTTTAGAGAAGGCTTGCAGCTATAGGGCTATACTACTCTCCACTCTACCTATCCATTATAACTAGGATATAGAAATCTATATCTCTAATTACGAATTTATAGGTAAAGTTTTAGAGGACTTTACTAGTAGTACTATATTACCCGGTAATCCTCTTCCTATACACTTTAGCCACAAGGCATCCTTTTCCTATAGTAAACTACCTATACCCCGGATTATTAATATATCCTATCCCAAGATTAGATATATAAACACCTTTAGTAAGTTCTCTAATATAATTACTAACTAGTTAATACTAATTAAGTATAGGCTATAATTATAGCATATTTATAATAACTTAACCTCCCCCCTAAAAGATATTAAAAACAACTTACTAGTATTTACTTAGGATTATAAGGGTATTAAGAATATCTATACCTTCTTCTATAGTTATCTTTACCTAGAAATACTATATTATTTATTTAACCCTACTTTATAGGTAGAGGTAGCTATTAAGGTAATCCTTAATACTTAAAATAAGGTTATTAATATCCTATTTAAAGGTAATTAGTAGTAATTCTAAGTTTAACTACTCTTAGTCCTTACTTACCTTTTTAAAAAATTAGATTCCACCTAATAAAATAGTATATAAGTTAGTTATTTAATAGGAGGTAAAGTAGCGGTTTAGGCCTAATTTAGTACTATCTTTATTATTTTAATAAGTAGCTAGCTACTAAATTAATATTCTGCTTTTAGTAAGGCTAGAGTCCTATAATAAAGTATATATATTAGATTCTAAATTATACTACTATCTTTTTAAGCTTCCAATCCCCATAGAATAGAAAACCTGTTTATTTACTATAAAATAAATAAATATATTATTTTAAAAGTTCTATAATTATCTATTTACTATAAGTAGTTATCTTACCTAAATTTTTTAATCCTACCTAAGCTATCCCCCTAGCACCTTATATTCCCTATCTATAGAATACTTCCATTCCCCTAACTTAAAACCTATTCTAGAGCTATAACCTTGGAGTATTCTAAACTAATAAAAGACTTAAGATTATAACTCCTCTACTAATATATTAACTCCTAGTAAACTAAGCTAAAGTAAGTTAAAGTAAAGCAGTAGGTACCTTTATTAGTAGTAATAATAATAATAATAATGGGAACCCTCTTAAATAGCAGTAGCCCCACCATCCATAATACACCTATCCTATTCCTCCTTATAAACATTAAAATATCCAAGCCTCCATATTTAAGTTAATTTAAGATAAGGCCGCCCGCTATAAAGGACTATAATACACAACCAGCCCATTCTCTAGCCATAATACAGTCAATACATCCAACTAACCCTAAGAATAAGGCCAGTTAGCTAGCTTCCTCTACTATTATTACTATTAAACTAAACATCTAAAGCCCTGCTATCCGTTCTGCGCAAAGCCCTCCAACCCCCAAACTACCTTACCCAGCCAATAATACTAATATATAGGCTCAATACCCTAAAGAAACCTAATACGCTAGAGAAGTTTCTTAACCAGTTTAATTTATAGTATACTAACCTATTTTATATTTTCCAAGATAACTACAGGTTTAGGCATCCCAGCGTAAATAGTTCTACTAGCACAAACCCCTTTAATATACTTTCGGGTACTTCTAATACTAACAATACTCGCAGTAAATTTAGGAGATAGCCGGCAGCCCAGTCTAATCAGTTCTTATTAAGTAAAGATATAATATAAAAAAATCTTATAGAGAAGAGTCTATTATAAATTCTATTAACATACAGCCCTAGCTACAATACTCCTAAACAGCTATAGGGCAGTAACCCTATAGAATAGAGTTTTAAGGAGATTAAACTATATTATATAATAGGATAGGTATATAAAAATACATAGGGTATAGTATATCCTCCCTTCTACTCTCTATATTAGTAATTAAGTCCTAATAAGTATACTAATAGGCTAATATACTAATATACCTACTAGTTAAATAAGATTTAAGGCCTCTAAGGCTAAGCCTAGTCTAAGATTTAAAACATATTAGGAAATATTAATAATACTATTAACCTTATTATCTAGTCTTAAAATAACTATTTTAACTATCATAATATCTCCCTAATATACTTATTACCTAATACTAGTAAACTTACCATTAATAAGTACCCAGTTAACCTTTAGCCAAACTAGCCTCCTAATACCTTCTCTACACTATTAACTAATTACTAGTAGCATTTTTAGCTAGCCTTCTACATATCTAAATCCCTTCTATACTACTATTGGCAGTATAAGCGGCAGCTCCCTATTCACATAACCTACAGTACCAGCTCAGCTATCAGAGTTCAGCCAGCTATTAGCCCTAAGTAGTAGCAGTAGCATATTTAGTAAGCCCTCAGATCTTGGATAACCTATAGGAGGTACTTTAACTAGCCCTTATAGCTAGGTACAAAACTAAACCTATTCTTTAATAATACTACTATTTCCTCTAGCCCCTTTAAGGCACTTACTAAAATAAGTAAAAACCTAGCTCTATTCACAGCTATACTAAACACTAGCAGTAACTCCTTTAGATAACTAACACTATAATTAGCTATACTTAAGGTATTTATAAATATATCTAGGCCTTAAATAGCCCTAAATCCTTTTACCTAAGTAAGCTAACCAGCTAGCCATAGTACTTATAAACCTATTTAGCTAGCCAGTATAACCTATAGCACTAAACCCCTTTACACTCAGTACCCTAGTAAGTAATAGGTTTAAGGTAATAACTTAAAGGCCTACAGGTATTATACCCAGTATAGCTAATCTATACATACCTAATATAACTAGGTAATACCCGCCCTATAACAGCTATACCAGAAAAATACCCTCTAAATATCTTATATTATTTAAGAGTAAGCAGATTATATATAAGGAGATTACTAAAAAGGGAGAAGTACTAAAATAGGTTCTAGGTATTTAGAATTTTAATAATAGCTAAATTAAAATCTGGTTTCTAAATAGCCCTCTACTATATTATAAGGATATAAAGCCTAGCTAGGAATATATAAATTTAAAGGAGGTATTATATAAGTAGTTAGTCCCTATAGGCCCTATTTACTATTGCAGGGACTAGTTATAATAGGATTCTTAAGGCTTTACTATAAAGGGAATACTGAATTTATAACCTGCTTATAGGATAGGCTAGAAAAGTCCTAATAGTATAAGGCTGGGCTAGTTTAGAAATATCTATTAATATTAATAAAAAACTAGTATACTAATTTAATACAATAAATAACCAGGATTTTACTATTAGGGCGTAAGTAATTAAAACTAAGGTATTTAGAAAATAATAGATATATTTATTAATAATATCTAGACTAATAGCTAGTATTCTAAGATAGGGGGGGGGGGGGATTATATGTATATATATGCTCTTATATATACCTACAAGCTAACTAAAAGCAGCTTTACATATATTAAGGCTCGCATATTACAATTCTATCTTAGGGGGCTAAATATTTATTAGGCAGCTATAAATACCGGGTATTAAGCTCCTCCTATAAAATTAAAATAATAGCTACTAATATTTCTACTTATTAGGTATAAATACCTTACCTATAGCTTTCCCCTTATAAGCCTTTATAAAGGAGTATTAGTAGTATAATAGGTAATTTTAGCCCGCAAAATCCATATCTATTTTTATTATAATTAGGGTTACCAGATTCCATTAAAAAAAAGGAATTATAAATACAGGTATTTATAATAAATAATTACGCACACACACATACACATATACACACATATACACAAGCATAGATTATTAATAGCTCAAGAATTTATTATATTTTAATATCCTACTTTACTCCACTAGCACCATTAATATCATATCTTTTAGTAGTACTTAAGAATTATTAACCCTTTAATACTATATCGCTACCTTAGGGGTTATATTAAGAGTATTAACCTATCTAAGTAATAATAGTAACCTTAACCTTAATACTATCTATAATATTTATTAGAATCTCTTTAATAATTTTAGTAAGGGTATTAAGGTTAATAAGGCACTTATAAATATGCATTTTATAGTAGTCCTAAGTTTTAGAACCCTTACCATAAGGGGTCTTATAAGTAGTAATTTTAAGGATTTTAGTAAGCAGGTAAATAGGGCCTTTAATATATAGGTTCTTACTTTTAATATACTTAATTAGCTTAGTATAAACCTTCTTAAGGGATTTAACCTTATAAGAGGTAAAGGTAATATAAATCTTATAGGTTTTCTATATTAATAGGAGGTATTATCAGCATTATGTCTAAGTACTTTATAGTAAGGGTAAAAAAGGGGATATTATTAGAGTTATAAAAAAAGGAAAAAAGGAGGAAAAAAGAAATAAAAAACCTATAGAATTCTTCTAGTCTCCTAAACCTAGCTTTTTATAAAACATTTTAATTAATAGGGTATAAGTACTCCTTTATAACCCGAATAGGCGATATATTATAGTAAAATAATAAAGGCTAGTAGGTAAGTTAGTTAGTTAATTAATAATAGGAAGTAAAAACCCAAAGTTACTTTATAATAGAAGTCTATAATTAACTTCTCTCTCCCTTCCTTATATCTTTCCTAATACAGAAGTATACTACTTCCTCTATAGGCCTAATATATCCAATCCTATTCTATAAAGCCCCTTAATCTTAAATAAAACCTATTATATTCCTTTAAAGCTACCATAGTATTACTTATTATTTAATTTATTAAAAATAACTTACACACCTATAAGATTTAAGCTAGAGCCTAATTTCTATTAAAATAAATCAGTATATTCTTTACCCGCCATAAGTTATTACTCCTACTTAGGTATAAACTTATTTTCTAAACCTATCCATACCCTTTAACTTTATATTAACTATATATTGCCGCTTATAAAAAGGATATTAAGTACTTAGGGCAATAAAGAATACTCTAAGTAGGCTTTTTATAAGGCTGGGTACTATAATTATTTACCTATTATTACAATTATAGTATATAAAATAGCTTTTATGGCTTTTTATAGGCTATAATTGCTCTTTAGAGTATAAGCCAGTTTTACAATTTTTAACCCACATATATACTTATTAAGCTGTAGGCACTTCTACTACATACTTAAGTAGGATTTATTACTAGAGGATTAGTTTTATAATAGAAACTAATGTCTTTAAATTGCAATTATTTAGGTATAGTACTTAGTATTACTATAGCTTTATAGGGGCTAGTCGTAACTACTATAGCTTCCAATAGTATAGAGAAAGGTTATAGCTAACTAGTAGCTATAAAAGCCTATACATATTACTAATATATTAATTAAAATCTACTAAAACTATAGTAAACATAATCTTAGTAACTAAAAGCTAAATAAGCTCTCTAATCTCCTCTTTTAAATCCTTACTAACCCAGGCATTTAGTCTCCCTACTACTACTAAAATACTACTTACTATTTTATTAGTTATATTATATACAGTAGCCCTAATATTTCTTATTTTTTAAAGGCAGTTCTAAAACTTTAAACAGATTAATACAGAACTTTTTAGAAGTTTAATCTACTAAAGAAGTAATTACTAAAGTCTTTTAATATTAGCAGAAATAGCTTCTTACAGGGAATTAGATTACTAGTTTAATATTCCACTATGCCTTTTACAAAATAATCCTATAACCCTATTTAAGAAGGTATTACAGGTTATTATACCCTTATTCTTAACAATAATTAGCTTTATAGTAGTCCCTAACTAACTAAATTTAATTAGCTTAGTTAGTAATTATAAGTTAGGGAATATCTTACTTACCAGAGTTAGTACCCTCCCTAATTATAATAAAGGTATTTTTAGTTATTAGTTTATTAATAATTATTCCCAGACTATTATACTGGGATACTTTTAGGTCTTAGTTTTTAGGTGTGGCTAGCTAGGAGGCGGATTACTAAATAGGTAAGATCTATTTATAAGTTACATTATATATTAGTTTAAAAAAGCCCGTTTTCAAGTTTAAAAGGATAAGCCCAAATTCATACTCATTACTAACTAGCTAATAGCTACTAGCTACCCAGATAAGTACTAGCTAATCTTCTGGGATACTAAACTTATTATTAATCTACCTCCGGAATTCCTTATAACTATAATAGTAAGCACACAGCACGCTAGGGAAACCACACTATGTGAAGATATTAAGTAAGCTATTTACCTATTTTCCTTCCTATATTAGATAAAGCATAATACTATTAAGGTCTGTTATTATAAAGTTTTATTTAAGCCGGGGCTTCTTATAGGGTATGGAATTATTATTTCCGCCCTTAGAGGCTAGGTTCTATTAAGGCTTAGTTATGGTTATTATTTCACTACTTAATAAAGTATTAGGAGGGGGTATTATATTATATATAGTTAGATTTATTAGTAGTATATTATTATTACTAGCGCCTCTAATACTAAGTTAGCTGCCTTCTATTATAGCTATTATTATTAAGGAAATTATTAGCTAATATAAAAAGGTACAGTTTTAGAAGTAGTTTTTATAAGGTAAGGAATAGGCAGCTTAAGCCAGAGGTAAGGCCTATAGGGATTTATTACCTATAAGGTTCTAGGTCTAATAAGGCTAGTAGAGTAAGAAGAGTAATAGTAATAGTATAGTAACGAGCCTACTAAGTACTATACTAGACAGGTTATACTACTTTAGGTAATAAGATATATAATAGGTACACAAGTATATATGTAGGTAAATAGTAAAGCCCAAGGTTAATAGAAATTACCTACCAAAATATTCAACCCAAATATAGCTCCCTAGTATATATTTCAATTATAATACCTAAATTCTCACCGCTAACTGCTATATAGTTGCTTTTTAATATAGTAAATTCCTACTGGGAAATAGCTATAAGCAGATAATTTTACATTATTATAGGGGTTTTGGGACCTAGTTTTACTCTAAGTTTAAGGCTGGCTTTAATTTTAAGGGTAGTTAAAAGATAAATATTATATTCCTTAGTTATAGCTATATTCTGGAATAAGCTTTAAAACCACTTACTAGCCTAGTGGGACTGCACTTTTTCTATCTGGTCTATATTAGGTATAAATAGCAATTAACCCGCACTAAAAAAATATCAGGCTCTATTAAAGGGCTATTTAATATATAGCCACAAGCTTCTAAACTTACTAACTTAAGCAATACCCTAACAATTTATTACCTAGATATCTACCTAGGACCTCTAGTTACACTTAAAGTTAATTAACAATTAGTACTAACTAAAGGTTTTCTTTTTATTTTAGGCTCTTACCTAGGAAGCTAACTAAGCCCCATCCTTATCTACTAAATAGTAGCTACACCTATTACCGCTATTCTACGGATTACAGTTATTTTAGCCCCTTATACATAAGCAACCTTACATTACTAGTAGTGCCCTCTTTTATAGAACTATTACACTAGTAAGTATACGGGTTAAAGGAGAGGGGGCTATTAATAACGTTAACTTAGTTATTAAGGGAGTATATAATTACTTATCTATAGGGACTATATATCTAGGTAAGGCCTATCTTTCTTATCTTGCTACCAGTATTACTAGTTTTTCACTCCTTCTCCTATAATCTATCTTACTTACTTATATATAAGACCCCTATATGCTACTTATTACCACTTATAATAAGCTTTAATACAACCTATCTCTTACCCCTTTTACTTTTTTTAATTAACTTATAATACTTATATAAGCTAGTATTCTTTTATAACTTAAGATCCCTACTAACTAAGGTAAGATATTAAGCCCAGTTTATAGGATAGCCTGCCTTACCTTATATATTACTAACTCTTTAAGGCCTTATATTTTATAAATAGCTAGCTACTTAATTAGTAGGTTTTTCTTCTTTTTATTAGCTTTTAAATACTTCCTATTAAGTTATAATACTAAAGTAATTTAATTAAGTAACTTAATTTGCCCCATAATTAATTATTTAAATCTACATTTTATCTACCCTATAACCCTAATCTATCTTAGCTACTTATACCTAATAATTAAAATAGCTTTAAGTACCCAGGTTAACTATATCAAGACTCTCTATATATAGTATTATAAAGGTAATAATAAAATTATAATTACAGCAACACTTAAAACCGTAATTAATAATAAAGGTCTAGTAATATTAGAATATATTATACCTATAGCAAAAGGCCTATTAGCCTACCAAGTTATTAACTTTATCCAGAACCTTAAAATTACTAACTAGCCTATTTACCTTACCCTTTACTCACTTATATATATTTAATAAGAGTCTATAGTACTAATTTATACAAAGCTAATACTAGATTATTACTTTAAGGTAAGAAGTAAACCCCATTTAGTGCCCTTTATACTACTTATTATTAATAGATTCTAGATAATTATAATTTTCTTATATTTAAAACGCACCCGCTAGTTACTTAAGAGCGCCCAGAGTACTGTTAGTAGTAGTAGTACTAGAAATAATACTACAGCCTCTATTAATATAGCGTAGTATGCATATCTATTAGAGGCCTTTTAGGTTATCTATTATACCCTAGATTAGCTTATAGGTATCTTAAGAGATTTTCTTGCCGAGAAGGTAATTACTACTATTTATTATAATAAGGTAGGTATAGTATACTCCCGTTCTGTATGCCTCGAAACTTATATTATGTATAAGTATAAAGGAGCTTTTAATTTTAATAAACTTATAATAAGTATTATTATTATAGGCTTCCATAAGTCCTAGTTTATTTAGATAAAAGTTAAAGGTAGTACCTAGCTAGGCAGGCTTACTTACTAAAAACTATTTTAGGTATAATACTTAAGTACTTTAATAAATAGGGGTTAGTTAAATTCTTTCTATAGGCACTATTAGTACCGCTATAGCTGCTTATATTTTTTAATTATCTTTAATCTTAAGTTTAACTAGCTCTACCTTATCGGATTATACTTTTATTAATTCTAACTTCCGGATTTAAATCTAATTAGGTAGCACTCCTATAGCTTAAACTATACTATCTTAATTATTAAAGTACTTAGTATTAAGTATCTAATTAAGTCCAGGTATTAAAAAGTAATATATAGTTTAAGAAATTAATAAAAAATTAGCTAATACCCACAGGTCTACCTAGGAGTCCCTAAAAGTAAGGAAGAAATATAAGTACTAATCCTTATTTTCTCTACCAGATATTAACACAGCATGCGCTTACTATAACCCCTCTACTCACAGGAGCTACGGCTCCTACTTAAGTTATCTAGTACTATACCCTAGGTAGTACCAGTATCTTTTTTATCCAGGTTTATTTAGCTTTTATTATAGCCCTTACTACTAATATTACTTCCCTTATTAGTAAACCCCTTTTTTTCTTAACTAGGGCTATATTGCCCTCCCTATTCTAGTAGTTTTAGGATATTATGTAAGTATATAGGCTGCCTTATGCCCTTAGTATACTATGGATTACCTATATTATAATCCTGTCTTATTCCTAGCTAGTAATATATTATATCTTATATATATACCTAAAATAGGGCTGCTTTAATTTTATTCCTATCTTATTACTTTATAAACAGAAGTATTAAAAAGCTTAAGTAAGATTTTATTTTTATCCCTTACCCCCACCCTACTTATATCCTGCTAGCCTTTTATGTTCTTAATAGACTAAATAAGCTAATATAGTAACCTTATATCTATATTAAAAGCTACTCTAGTTTTAACTAATTAAGCTATAATTACCAATTAAAGCTCTTAATTTAACCTTACCTTACCAGACTATAATACCTTTTACAGCTACTATTATTTAAATATTAATACACTTTATCCCCTCCTTTAATAATTAAAATCCAAACCTCTCCCCTAATAAGGATTATATCCCAGATACTAAAACCTATTTACTTATGCTTAATATTCTTATTTTTCTACCCACTTTACTTATAAAATTAAAAAAGTACGGTCCCAGTATAATTTTATCCTAATATAAAGTAACTAATTTACATAATAGCCTGATTTTATATTAGTATTTACCTAACGGAATTATTTAATATAGAGCCTTACATTAATACAGCTTTTAAAACAAAAGTATAAGAATTTTCTACCCTCCCAGCCCACAACCATCTTTACTAGGACAATATTAGAGTCTGCGCTACTAGTAATTCTCTTAATATTACTAACAGGTAATACTAACTAGTTATGATTCTAAATCTATATCTCCGTATTTAATTCCACTACTACAAACATAGTAAAAGGATCCTTTCTAACTAAGTATAACTAGTATAGCAACTCAGGCGGGCCCTAGTTATAAACTTATACAGGGCCAACAGCTACAAGAATTTATAATCCAAATTTAAGACCAGCTTCCATAGCTAAGGTAACCCTGCTACTATAGGCAGCTTTCTTACAGAGGTATATAGCTATTAGTAGGATACGCTTAAGTAGAGCCTTACCATTATTAAACCCAAATAAATCCTAATAATTCAGGTAAGCAAAGCAAAGCATACTTTCTACTATAAGCTCTATAGTTCTATCCTTATATACCTCCTCTAAAGCCTTAAGAACCTTATTAATCTAACTAGGAATCTGCTTATTATTTGGGAATATACTATAGAATATAGGTATTTTATAAAAGTAGCACTTAAGCCTTATCACAATATCTTACTTCAGCATATCATATAGGAAGAAATTAGCAACTTAAAAAAGCTGGATATAGGACACTAATATATTCTTACCTCCCTTTAGCTTTATAAGGTCTAACTTTACCCCCATAATTAGAGACTTATATAGGCTTATTTATTATAGTTAACTATATTAAGTATTACCTTTTATATAGATAAAATAAAAAAGGATTTTAATTAAATCAGGTTCCTACTCCTTTAATATAATTCTTCTACTTATAGCCTCCTATAATACCTTATATTAGCTTAATAGTTTAGGGCTAGTTATTATAAAGGTATAGTAAGTCTATAATTAACTACTATACTTCTATAAAAGGTATAGTAAAACTAATTATTCCTTAATATTAGGATATACTTATAGACCTTTTATTCTTACCTGTAGTATATAATAGTTATATTAGTAAAGTTACTATTTTTAAAAAGGTTAAAATTAAAATTAGCAGAACTATTACTAGGGTTATAGTTTAATATTTTAAGGAGCTAAAATTATATTACTAATTATAATACTATAGTAAGAGATAATAATAAAGTATAAGTAAATAGTAAGAAACTTAGGAATACTTTATACTTAGGGTTATTAGGCTGTTAAGCTCTGCCTAATTTATTAATTAGAGGTAGTATTTAAAGAAGGTAATAAATAGTATTAAGTATTTAATTAAGAATAAGACTTTACCTATATATTTTAAGTTATTAATTATAAGAGCTAATATAAGGATAATTAGCTAGCTTAATTACTATTATTATCTTTCTTCTAGTATTACTTAAGGAAATAATTTTAAAATATAAATAGTTTTATAAACCTTAGAAGTCCGTTATTTATAAAAACCTATTACCTACCTATTATAAGCTCTTATTTATAGTAACCTTAAGCCTTAAATTTTTTATTATTTTTAAAATATAAACTTAAAACTCTCTAATATAAAGGGCTACTAAAAGTAGCCTTTTATAAAGTCTCTCTATTCCTAATTCTTATAAAACTATAGCTTTTATATCTAAAGGTTTTATTTACCTATAATAAAACTAACTGTGTTATTTAGAAATATAGAGAGGTATTTAGTAGTAATAGTCTAGCTATTTAATAGTACTTAAGAATAATAACCTTAAGGCTTAAGTAGGTATACTTATAATACTTAAGGTGGTAAAGGGTCTAATAGCTCCCTATTGCTATAGTAAAATAATATAGAGGCTAGCTTAATTAGTAAAGTACTTTTAAATACTAGTAATACTATTACCTTATTAGTATAATCCTTTCTAGCTCCTAAAAAACTTAATAACTAGAGCTAGCAGATGGTTTATATAAGTATTTTAAGCCTACTAATTCTACCCTAAATACCTAGCCCTAAGTTTAGGATTAAAATTAGCTTATAAATATATATATAGCTTTAAAATTATGCCTATACTATTATTACTGAAAAAGGGGTTAGTTATTGCCTTAAAATAAGAGAAAGGTGGTAGTAAATAAAGTTTTAAAGGAGTTTACTATACTAAGGATATCTATATTATAATACACCCTTTTATAAAAATATTATAGCTAAATTAAATTAATAATAATATTTGCGGTAGCTAATTTACTAAGGTAATATAGTAGTAGCTATACCTACTTATAAAATTACTTACCCTTTATATAAAGGTACTACTTATAACTACTTAAAGTAATTTAGGTTAAAACTACTATTTAAAATCCTTAAATTAGAATCTTAATACTTAAAAGTTACTAATTCTACTTCTATTATATATAAAGATTAGGAATTATATACTAATTAAAATTAAATTATACTTTTATTATTATAATTTATTATTACCTCCTTAATAGGTAATTCCTATTTTTAGGCTAAATTACTAGTATATTATATTATTTCTAAGATTTAGTATTATAATTAAATTAATATTTTATTACTAACTTTAAATTTCCTTATATATTAGTTAGTATACTTTAATACCTTAATTTAGCTATTTTATAAAACCTAAAGGTTATAGTTTAGTAAGCTGTAGATAATTTATTAATTTTTTTATACTATAGGATACTATTATACTAAATTATTAATATAATATAAGGTATATAATATAAAATATATTTTAAAGAGCTAACTATTCCTATACTAGGCTACTATTAATTATTCTTACCCTAGTTAAGTTTTACTAATAAAAATCTGCTACCCCTAAGAATTATATAAATATTATATATCTTTCTTATATAAAATAATATTACTCCTCCCCCCTTTCCTACCTTTTCTTAAACCTTTTAATAGCTATTATATATATTAAGTACTATTAAAACTCCCCCTGAATAAGCTTTTTTATTTTTTAAAAGTTATTAGATTATAAAAACTTAGATCTGGAGGAGAGTGGGTAACCTTTAGTAATTAACTAGCTAGCCCTAGTTTTTAGTATATATCTAACCCTTATATCGTATAAAAGTTTTTAAAGCTTTTTATTAAGTTTATTTAAAACCTTTTTCTATAGTTTAGGTAGTATTAGCTTAGGTAGAATATAGCCCCAGAATATATCCTTTATAGTAGTAATTATATTTAAAATACATTATCCGCCCTATTTTTTATTAATTATCTCCCGCAGAGCTATATATAAAATAGTATATATGCCACATATGGGGCGCAAAATCCTAATTAATAATAATATTATATAAATATTATTATCCTAAAGCTATGCGGATATAAGGATATATTTACTATATGTACTTAGGGGCTTTATATCTATTCTAAATTTATCCCTTTAAAAGTCCTTATTATAAAAAAGGTAATTAAATAGGGTTTTAAGGTAGTCCTTAGGGACTTATAGTATTACTTTACTCTAATAATAATCCTAGTATTTCTTAATATTATAAATAGCCTCTAGTATTATAATATATTTTATGCCTTTATTATTAGTAAACTATATACTAATAGGCCTCTTACTATTATTAGTATACTTATTAATTATTATAAGTACTTAGAACTACTAGCGGACTAATAAGTTTATAAGGAAAAGTCTCTTTAATATTCTTAGGACTATTATACCCTAGGCCTTAGCTGTTTTAAATAAGTTAGAGAACTTTTTTAGCTTAAAGTTTTCTATTTTATTATACTCCTTATTATTATCAATATTATTATTATTCTCCTTACCTAGATATTTAGAAACCCCCTTTCCCAGAGGCTGCTTATTCTGGGAAAGAAATAGTATATATATGTTACTATTTATAATACCCGTATTATAAGATATAAGGTAATTTAATAAAAGTAAAACTTACTAAAGTACTTTATAATCTTTACTTTAATATATTTACCTTTAGGATATATGTTTTTAATCCATATACCTATATTATATATCCACTTCTTCTTTAGGGAAAACTTTTATATATAAATTAAATAGTTAAAATATATTATGCCCTATAAGGTTAAGGTGATTAGGCTTCCTATAACTTGGAAATACTATTCTAATATTTAAGGTGTTTAGTTATTAGTAGTAATATTTTACTAAATAGTATATAATTATTTTATATTATTCTTAAAGTAAAGCCTACTACTCTTAAAGTAGCTAGGTAAGTACTATAAGTTATTAATTTTTTTAGGATTAAGTTTAAACTTAGTATTAAATTAGGTAATAAAATCTTTAAGCTTAAACTAATCTAGTAAAATATTCTAGCCCTTAGTAGTAAATTTATATACTTTTTTAATATAATTAAACTCATCCAGGATATATTCCTAATACTTATTAAAAAATATCTTTATAGCTTTAAATCCTTAGTTAAAAATATATATAGTTGCTACTCCCTAAGTAGTTCCTATTTTTTTAAAGATATATCTAGTATTAAAGCTGTAAAGGCTAAAGCTGGCTATAGAGAGGTATACTAGCCTTAAGTATAATATATCTTCTTATTTTAAGTTTTTAGCTTATATACCCTTAAATATCTAATCTTGCTTAATAAGAACTTAAACTCTCTCTTTATACCTCTATATATTATTATAATTATATTAGTCGGTAGGATATATAAGTTCTATAAAGGATTTTAGTACTATATTATTAATTTCTTTAGTCTAAGGATTAGCCTAATTATATTTCTTAATACTCTATTAGCCCTATTATAGTCTAGGTCTAGGTATATAACTTACTTTATCTTTTATATGCGGTTTATTACTATAATTACTTTATTAGGGGCCTATAGCTCTATATAAGCCATATCTATCTTAATATAACTATTATAGAGGGTAGCAGATAGGGTAACTATCTCCCTTATAAAACAATGGAGTATTTTTATAATATTAGTAAGGCTAGCTAGCTTATTGTTATTATTATACCTCTCTAAATATAGATATTATCTGCTTCTACTTAATACCTTATTAATATAGGTTAGGGTAAAAGATACTACTATAATATTTTAATTATAGGAAAACCCTAGATTTAGTATACTTAAAATAAATATATATAACTTATTAGTAGGCTTATTGCTATTATTTTATATCCCTATTACGGTATTAATTAAGTACCCGTTATTATGGGTAATTTTAGCCTTAGTAATTATAACTAAAGATAGAGAAATAGGGGGAAATATACCTAATAAAAGGGGTTAAAAGTATTCTTAAGATATAAAAATATTAAAAGGGGTAAGTTATGTATATTATTACTAATATAAATATAGTTAGTATAGCTGTAATATACTAGGGTAGCTTTAACCTAAGGGATGGGGTACTGCCTAGCACTTTAGCCTTAATAGGTAGGAGATATATATCCTTTTTTAGACTTTAGTAGGTTAGTTGCTTATCTTTAGTAAGTTAAGGCTGGGTATATATTAACTAAAGTAACTAGGGCTTTAAGGTTTATAGCTATAATAAGGGCTATATAAGTACTAAGTAGCCCTGGCTTTAATATGTAGCCTAAGAGTAATTAGTTTAATATAACCTATTAGTTAAGGTAGGGAGTTAGTTTTCTAATTAGTATAATTAGATTATTTTTTAAAAGTAACTTAAAGGGATATTTTTATTTAAATAGGGTTTTAGGTATTACTTAATATTAAGTATTAAGTATAAAACCTTTTAAGCTATTTAGCTAGAGAGGGATAATTTTATAAGTACCTTCCCTACTTAATTAGCTTATACTTAGGTACTAACTAAATAGTTAGTATCCCTTATATACCTAGGTACCTAGGTACTTAAGCCCCTACCTAAGTAATAGATAATCTATTTACTATAGTAGGTTACAGGTACTAAAACTAGCTAACTATTACATACCCCTTATCTATACCTATTATAACCTAATATTCCTTAAAGCCTTAAGGCTAAAATTATACTATTCCTATTTAGCTTTTTAGAGTATAGCTACTCCTACTAGACTGTATTTAGGGAAGTACTAAATAAAGGGGAATTACTTATACTATAAAAAATAAATAAATAGAGGTTTATTAAATTACTTATTACTTACTTTAGCTTAGGCTACTAAGTAAGGAAATACTATAAAAATTATATTACTAAGATAACTATATTAATAATACTAGATTTAAAGCTACTAAAAGTAGGGATAAGATAGGAGCCTTTATTATTACTAATAGTATTAATAAGTTTAGTATATATTACTAAGTAGTAGAGTATAATAGTACTACCGCTAATATTTATACACAGTTTAGTAAATATAATATTTAGAGATAACCAGAAATAAATACAGTAGCCTGTGTTTTAATTATAGTACCCTTACTAATATAATACATAATTATAAATAGCTCCCTAGGCTTAATACTAATAAGTAATAAGTTATAAGCGATATCCTAAAAAAAAATTAACTTATAAGATAATATAATAGTTCCTATAAATATGTAATTTTATAGCTTTATATAGCAGAAAGCCCCTAATAGGCCCCTAGGAGCTATTTATATACTTAGCCTTAACTTCTTTACTTAATTAGCTTTTAAGTTTTAATATCTATTACTACTAAAGCTCTATTTAGTAACTATTTTAAATAAATAATACCTTAATTTATTTATTATATTTAATAAAAAGCTTATAATTATTATTAATTAAGCTATCCTAATATTTAGGCTTATAGCAGAGATATTTAAACAGAATTATTACTTTTAATTATTTAAAATACTTTATTTTAGTAAAGAAGGATAATAGGGTAGGGTAGGTTAATAATAACTTAGTATTATTAGCTAATAATTATATATAATTTAATATTAAGTTATAATTTACTGTAGTGCTTTATTATAAAGCTGCTTTAATATCCCCTATATATAAGCCTTAATAGCCTATATTTTAATAGGTATTTTAGTACTAAATTACTTCTTATTTTATATAGCGCCCTATTATTATAATAAGTAGCCTTCTCTTAGTATATAATAGATATAAGGCTTAAGGGTAAGGATAATAATTATATTTTATATATTTTCTTAAATAATATTTTTAAAATAAAGTATTTAATGGGTAAGAAATTTATTAAGTATATTTAGTACCCTTTATATACTATACTTCTACTTTATGGATTCTTAGCTCCTTTTATGGATTTTTAAAGGGGTTAGTAGTTTTAGGATAAATTATAATAATAAGTATAATCTAACTAAGTATAGTTTTTATTAACCCTGGAATTAGGGTAAGCTATACCTTTAAAGGTTAGTAAAATATCTTATTAGGGCTTTCTATATAATTCCCTAACTTACTAATTAGCCCTTATAGCTTATTAGTCCGCTAAGTTACTAGTAGTACTGTAGTATACTAGTAAGCATATTAGTAATAAACCCTAGGTTAGAGTATAGAATCCTTAAGTTATTTACTTTCTTAAAAATAGTATTAATATCTGCAGTAGTAATAGGGTAAAATACTAGCTAGGTTACTATAGTAGACCTACTATCCTAGTTACTAATAATAAATACTTAAATCTTATTACTACCTTTAATAATATTCTGCTTAATTAAGTAAATATAGCTATTTATAGCGTAATTAAGTATATTATCTATTAAGTTAGTAGCTATAGTATTTTATTTTTAATATAAAATATAAGATAAGAAGTTAGTAGGTATTATTTTAATTCTAATTCTTAGCTAAATATATTAATCTCTTCTAATTAAGTATAACTTAAAGTATTAAGGATAAGGCTTTTTATATCTTATCTTTTATTTATCCTATTTTATTTTATTTTTTCTATAGTAGAAGGAGTAGAAAGTAGCTATTAGCCAAATTTAGATTTCTTTTAATAGGGTAATAA
Source organism: Diaporthe humulicola (assembly GCA_038088545.1). Lineage (NCBI taxonomy): Eukaryota > Fungi > Ascomycota > Sordariomycetes > Diaporthales > Diaporthaceae > Diaporthe > Diaporthe humulicola. Next base: position 19,972 of record JBBWSL010000143.1, read on the forward strand.
GTATTTTAACTAAAAAAAATAAATTAAGATCTCTTATATTTACTTTAAAGTAAGATTAGACTACCTCCCTATAAATAGGTATATTTTAATAACAGCTACTAAGTTCAGCTACAGTACCTAAGTATTAAAAATTCTAATAATAGTTATCTTACTTATAATAATTTAACTATTATACTCTAAATTATGCCTTTTATTAATAATCCTATATTTATTAGGCAGTAATATTTTAGAAAGGAAAACTTAGAAATTAGCTTAGCTTTAAAAACCCTTAGTCTTCTTACCCTAGCCCATAAAAGATTAATACCCTAGCAAATAAAAATAGTTTTTACCCTTAATATATAAAGCTTTCCAGGCTAATACACCTCCTACCTTATTAATATTTATTAAAGGGTACTACTACTTAACTTATATAGTTATAAATTCCTTCCTATAGTAAGAAATATTTACTACTATTTATTTCTAATAATAACCTAATTATTAAAAAAGTATTAAAATAACTTATTTTTATAAATTCCTAACTTCCTTACTATATTAATTTAAAATCCATTCCCTATATCTTACTTTCTTAAACTACTACAGGCCCTAGCTTATTACCTCTTATAATTAATTAGCCCCCTACTATAAAAGCTCTCTTATTATCTATAATAGCCTACTTTAATCCTCCCTACCTCTAAAATTAAACCATTTTAAGCTAAACTATAATATCTTAAGTCTTTATTTCGCAAAATAGCTACACTTTAACCACCACCACTTACCTTAAGATCTACCCTATCTCTTATCATCACTATATATTAATTACTAATAGCTATCTCAGCTACTCTACCACTATAAGGTTATAGAACACTCAAATTATATCACCCTAGTAAAATAGCAGAGCAAAAAATACAGGCTCGCAGCCTAACCAAAGCAGACCTTTAGGCTAGCAGATAAGGAAGTTATGGCTTCAGAGATACAGCACTTATCTACAGGCTTTAGCTTACTAAGAACAATACTAATATACTATACATAGGCAGTAGCCTTAGGTCCTTCTTAATAACCCTACATAAGTACCTATAGTTACTAATATAGGCCCCTATATCTTTTATTAGCATTAACTTCTACCTATAGCTTTTAGAAAAGGCTAAAAACACCCTTAAAAAGGAAATAAGCCACAATAGTAATTATATCCAGCAGATAATTAAATTCTATAAAATAGATATAATAAGCTAAGGTAACCAGGAAAACATTAAAATAATCCAGGCCTTCTTTCCTAAAGATATATAAATTATTATTACCATTAGTATTTTTAACAATATCCAGAACTATATTACACAAAAGGCTATCCACAACCTCATTACCCTACAGCCCTATAGCAGCCATATCATCCTCAGCACCTAATACAACCCTTTATACTATAGCGCTACACTACTATACACAACTCCTAATAAGCATTACCACCTTATAGGCATTATTAACCTTACCCCGCCAGAGTCTATTATTAGTATTAAGGAGAAGGCCCACTTTTACTACCTATATATTATAGGTATTATATCCAGTAACATAAATATAGCTATCCGGAATATTAGGTATAAATAAATAGGCAAAGTATAGGGCAATCTTACTAGCAGTATTATACCCAACCCCAATCCTAGTATACATATTAATAAGGAGGCTACCTTTTACCCACTTAACCCTCCAAACCATAGAGTTTATAATACAGTAAATCCTATAATTAAATACGTAGATAGCTATAACAATTACTATACTACTATAACCAATCTTATTATAAAATACAGACAGCAATTACTAAACCTTAGTAAAAAATTAGTAGTTAGGGCTAAAATATACTAAATAATATAGGGTTAATAGGGCTTTTTCTATTTTAAGTATTTCCTTTAATAGTAGATCTTTAATATTAGTACCCCTTCTAACTATAACACCTCTAGCCTACCGGTATACCATACAGCCACAGTTACAGTCACCAGAGGCGCATAACTTATCTTCGGCCACCACAGATATTATAATTGTAACTACCTTTAACTTACACTAGTATTAGTACTAGTTATTTTCCACCTTATTTAATTCCAGAAAAGTCTATATATAAAGGTACCAGATTATAGCCTACAAAGAACATAATATAGGTTTTTATTAACTATATTCTATATATCCTTATATTACTACTTTATTAAACTTGGGTATTTTATACTACCAGTAATATTAGCTTAAAACCTGGGCCTGGGCTACATATGGCGTATCCACAAGCGGCTCCCATAGTTAGCCCCTAAAGCTCTTTATCTACTATAAGTAAGACGCACTAGGACCTATATTAATCTAAGTTATAAATTTATAATAATTCACTACACATCTTTTATATCAGCAAAGTAACAGTTATTAGAATATCACTATAGTAATAAAATAGCCTAATAGAAAATAGCTAAACCTATATAGGAACTACCATTTTAAATAGCTAGAGTATATAAGGAAGGTAATAACTAACTACATAAGCAAGATTAGGAAAGGAAATCTTACTAACTAAAATACTACTAAAAAAGGAGATATTATCTAAGTAATAAAAGTACTAAAATATAGATAGGAGTACAGGATAAATAACCCCTTTATAGGTAACCGGGGACCACATTAGGTTATTAAAGAATTATTTAACAAAGCTAGTACCCTATTAGCCCCAGGGGTCTTACTACTAGGAGCTTCCGTAAGATACTAGAATATATTTAATACTGCGGCCTAACTTAAACATAACTTAACTCCAGCCCATATAACCTTCCAAAAGATATTAGGTTATAGGGGCTTTAGCGTTACTGTACTGTTTAGGCTATATAATAGTATAGGAAAAGAGATTTTAGTTATTATTAAGGCAGATTTATAATCAGGCTTTAAAGGAATAATTATAATAGAAAAGAAGAATATAATGTTAATATCCGGGGCGATATATATAGTCCAGTATATACTTATACTACTATTTCTATAGCTTATAGATATTCTTAGGCGCTATAGATATACTATAGTTTTTAGATAAATAATTATCTGGCTTTTAGTTTTTATTATTAAGGTTTTATTATTATTTACTCTTACTATAATTAAAATATGTATTTTCCCCCTCTAGCTTATAATAGGAAAGATATTTTAAAAGTAGAAAAAATAGTAAAATACTAACTTTAATATAGTTAATAGTTAATTAGCTAATAGCTAAGAGCCTTTCTAGCCTAATTAACTATTATAGCCTACTTTTAGCCTAGTATTATGGAGATAAAGTAAATTATAGCCTAACTAATTAGCTACCCCCCTAAAACTAGCCCTAGGTATTAATAGTACTATCCACTAAAGTAGGCAGTAGCTTAATAACTAATAGGATATTATCTATATAGAATTCCTCAGGTTTAGCAACTTAAGTAAGTTAATTATAAAACTTTCTAAGCAAAAAGGTGGTAGGAAACTAATTAGGCATAGAAGTAATAGTATAAGGTTTACCTTTTTTAAGAAGGTAGTTTGGATATTTTTTAAATACTTATAAAGGGGATATATTATACTTACCTACTTAAAAGGTTTCTATTAGGGGAAAAACCCGTTAACTATATAAATTCCCCAGATTTTAAAGTTAATTAAGGGCCCTATAGTAGATACTAATAACCCTATAGTTTATTTTAATTTAACCCCTAATAATAGTTTAGTTCCTAATTTTAATTCTCCTTTATTAATTTACATAAATACTTTTAATACCTCCCCAAATATAGTACTTATTAGAGATTTTAGTTTAGACTATAATATATAGCTATTAATTAAGGTATATTGTATAGGCTGTATCTTTAATTTTTTGATATTTTATAGTAATAAGACAAATATATAGGCTAAGAATATTATAGATAAGTAATTTTAGGTTAAGTTTTTAGCCTAAATTTAAAACTTTTAAAAATAGTATTAATAAAGAGTAAGAATAGGGATTGTATAATAAATTATAAAGTATCTACTAATCTAGCCTATAATAGATAGATAGTAGTACTAGTAGTAGAGAGTAGTAGGGAAAGGAGATTCTTATTTACTAGTAAGTAAGGTACTATATATTAGCTATACAGTAGGCTAAACTAATAATACTATACAATATAAAAGGAGTAAATAACTAAGTAGTAGGACTATATCCCCAGCCTTAACACTCTCTAAAACCACTAAGTAGCTAGTAATTACAGTATCCACTTAAACCTATACTATATTAGCTTAATTATATTTAAGATTATAATCTTAAACTTCCCTAATTAATCTCTATTTACTAGGCCCTATTAATTTATTATTAACTAAAAGCTATTAAGTAAATAAATATATAGGTATAATCTCTTAAAATAGTATAACTCCGAAATTAGCCGCTAGTACTCCGCAGAGCTAAGGCATATAGTTACATAGTATATAGAATACAGGCTATTAGAGAGACCTTTACTATCGCACCTTGGCTGAATTATTTAACGAAACCTTATAGTAAATAGTTTAGACTAGCCATTAAATACCACAAGAGAATTTATAGGAAGTTTTTTAACAGACCTACAGCCACTAAGACCGATATAATATTATTATCAACTTATTATATATACTTATAGTAGAGGAGAATACCGATAATAGTTATAGTTATAGTAATAGCAGACAGGAAATATTAGCAAACTAGAATTTATATTTAAGGGCCCAAATCCCACTCTAATAAAGGTAGATTAGTTCTCTATTACTATATATATAAAGGCGGATAAGGTTACTTTATACAGTAGTAAAAAGCTTAAATAGCCAGTATTTCAAAATAATATAATATCGGTAATAGTGAAAATAAACATAATTAGTAGTATATTACTAAAGCCTTATAACTACCACACAAGTAAGGTAAGGCTAGCAGGAATCTCCTCTAATAGCACCATTAACTTAAATTATTAACTTAAGTAACCCAGGGGCTTATAGCTAGCAAAGTAGTATACCAATATAAATTATTACATCCATATATAGGTCTTTTTTAGGCTTTTAATATTTCTTATAAAGATACTATTTACTAATTACGGTTCCTAGTATAATACTATTTTAAATCAATTTATATATATTTCCTCTATTATAATAATAAAAGCAGATAATAAATAGGATAAGTATAGCTAGTATTATAAACCTATTATATTCTTAAAACTAAATAAGGCATTACCATATATCTTAAGGAAGCTTATTTCCAGAAATACAGGGGAAATAGATAAGGCTTTCTAGTAAAGGTATTTATAAATATATATAAAATATATACAAAAGACTTTAGGATAACTAATTTAGCTCTAATATAGGCTTTATAAATAGCAATCTATTGTATAATGCAATAAGCTTATCCTATTAAGACAATAGCTATACAGCCTTTATTACCTTCTTATACCTTCTTAGTAAAAACTATATACATTTATATTACTTCTAACTAGATTTCTTAAAATAATAAAGGTCCTTTTACTTTATTAGCTTTAGATTTAATAGTAAGATTTGTGGGTCTTAATCTAGGTATTATAATTAAACTAAAGATTACTAATAAGTACTAGATATATATATAAATATTAAATTCCGTAAATCCCTAACCTAATACTAATTTATTTTTAATATAAAAGACCCTATACAGCCTTAATTATTACTATGGGTAGATTAATTTAGTATTAGTAAGTCCTATATAATATATAGATTAATAAACTCCTTTATACCTCTGAATTATGAGTTTGCGATTACTAATATATAACCTAATAGTTCCTTAGAAGGGTAAGAATAAATTAGGGCTCTACCTATAATAGCTAGATATAGATATTAATAATAGTAAACTACTTTCTTTAAAAGACTATATTAATCTATCCTTATTAATATAGTTACTACTACCTAGTAACCCCAATCTAAATTAAATATTCCTTAAAAAATAATACTAAAAAGCTAAATTAAAGGGTTTCTTTTCCTATAGGTATATAGTACTACCCTAGCCCTAGTACTAATATTCTTATAAAGTATAATAGGGTAACCTATTCTTTTAGGTACTCTAGATAACTCTATACCTTAAAGTCTGATTATAAATAAATTAAACTAGCTTTTACTATTTACTAAAAGAAAGTAGTATAATCTTAACTAGCCTTTTATTACTATAGAGAATAAAATACTAGATTACTACCTTATAGCTAATATAACTTTAAATATAAATAATATTATATTATAGGAAGTACTATTACTAGCTATCTAACTAGTAAATAATCTCTTACGGACTATAATTTAGTATCCCTTATATATTAATAATCTATTATTAACTAGTTAGAAAATTATCCTATCTAAGTAGCCTTATATTAACTTTCTTTATTATAGCCTAAATGCAATATTAAGTGTAAAGTGTACGGATTTATACTATATATAATAACGTTGACCTATCCCACCCTTATCTATATAGTAAATAAGTATATGGTTGTAGCTTTAATATTTAGTTTTTAATCTACTATAGCAAACAATGTATAATCTAAGGGTTTTTATATAGTACCGGTATTAGCAAAAGATAACATACCTCCGCTAATTAACGAAGATAAACTAATTAATATACTTAAATAATTTTCTAAAAAGATTATAATTTCTTTCTTATAGCTAGCTTTATATGGAGTATTGGGTATTATTATACCTTAAATTAACCCTAGCTTAGGCAGAGTATACAATAGTATAAACTATACTATTATTCTCCTTAATACAAGTTTAATTCGGCTACTACTAAATATAAAGATATTTAATAGGTTAAATCTTAGGCAATACTCATCCTAGTAGGCATTCTAGTACATAAAATAATACATGCGATATATTGTCTAAAGAACTTCTTTACCCTGGCATATAAGTACCATATTAATAAGCTACTTTATACCCTACCTAGTACTAACCATAATAATTCCGCTTAGGTAAGTAAATTAGGATTTTTATAATAGTAGATAATTTTAGGGGGCTATATCTATTAATATCTAATATTAAAGATAAAAGCTAGGCTACTTATATCTACTTAAGAGTTCCCTAATTAGGAAATTTAGAAGGGCTATTAAATTAGGATAAGTTTATAGTGCTATTATGATAAGGAGTGGAATAATTATATAGTACTATTATTTATTATATGTTTACCTAACTTAGATAAGTTTTAGGAGACTAATATAAAAAGATATAAACTACTTACACTCTGAATCCCTTAGCTAATCAGAACTCGGGTTAATAGACTTGGCTATAAAATACTATATATATACAAGCTTTAATATGCTTTCCTATAGTTCCAGTTATAGTTAAAAGACCTTAGTAAAAAGTTAAGGACTTATATAAATTAATAGTCACGTTTTTAGCCCCAGTATAATAGTAAGCATAGGGAATAAAATAGAAGTATATATACTTTAGGGATTTTAAAGGATAAGGCTAGATATTTCTATATTACTTAAAAAATAGGTAATAAATAGGCAGGCCAAAACTACTATTTAGCTTTAAGCGCTATTAACTAATAGTATAAAGCCTATAAGTACTAAAAGGGATATATAATTAATATCTATAAAGGCTAAATTAAGTAGGCTATAGCTTACTTAATAATAGCAATAATACCTAAGTACTAATATTAAGAGATAATAAAAATCCCTAACCTCCTACAAAATACCTACATACTAAGCACTACAGCTATTACTAACACCCCTACCCAGTCCTTAATACCTTTCTAAATTAAGAGTTAGAAATATATTAAACCTAATAACACCCTATTTATATATAATATTCCCTTTAATTTTAATTTAGGTAGTAGAAATAATAATTTTATTTAAAAAACTTAGAGTATTTTTATACTTTTTATTAAAAAAAAAGTATAAAATCTTTAAAACATATATCCTATTCCGGAATTAGTTTTTAAAATACTTTAGGTAATTATTAATAGTATTAAATAGGAGATTAGTAAGTTAAATATCTAAAAAAGAAGTATTAATAGTATTAATAGCTGGCTTCTAATAAAATTTAGATTTAATTTACCCCTATAAAAAACTAAATAGGTAAATATATAAATTAAATTCCTATTAGGTTTTCTATATTTATTATATAATTAGACTATATAGTATTAATAGTAAATTCCTAGGGGTAAAGTACTATCTCTATCTAGTACTCCTAATAATTCTACCCTAGTAATACTACAGCCTAAGGTATTATACTAAAATTCAGAATTTACCGTAATATTAGGCTTAAAGTTATCTTAGAATTTAGGCATATAGAGGAGCCCAGGGTTAGCTTAGTTTACAGATAGTAAAAAGAGAAATAGAGTAAATATAAATAAGAAATATTATACTATAGGAGAGGTTACTAACTATTACTTATTAAATAGCCTATGAGTTATTGCTAATAACGGTGTATATAGCTATAATATATATAATATAATAAGTATATTAAAATAAAAGTAAACTAATAGAAATATAGGCTTTAATTTAAATAGCTATTATAAAAGGATAACCTTAGGCTTAAAAGCTTTGCCTTACTTTTAGAAAACTTTTACGGAATAGGCTATGTACTTAGGGAAGCTTATTATGTATATAAGGTAATATAAGATTACAGAGAGAAATAGGAGGTATAAAAAGCTATTTTAGATTTTTGTTAGTAATAATATATTTAATATATTAAGTTTTCCCTTTTAGACTATAACCTAGTGGGAACTTATAATAATACTTCCAGAAGGGAACCTTTAGTATCCTATTATTAGAAACGAATTAGTTAATTATTACCAGCTTATTAAGGACTTAAAGCTATACTAATATACTATAATTACTATATAGAGACCTAAAAAGGGCCTAGGGTTAATAAATAAGTTACATCTTACTTGGCAAGATATAATATTATATATTTACTTAGAGGAGATAATATATATAATTATCTAAGAATAGGTATATAACTTAATTAGCTATATATACTTTTATCTTAAAAGGGAGGTAATTTTGTAATAATAGGCTAGTAAAAATATAACCCATAAATTTAAAAGGTACTATACTAATACTAATAGGTACCTTACTAATTATAACTTTTTTTATTCTAGTTACTTAATTAAGGAGAAGTTACTAAATTAGCTTAGGCTATATAAGGTAGCGCTAAATAGGTATATCTATAACCTCAGTACAACTGGATTTTAAAATCCTAAGTAAAAATTACTTAGAGATATTAGTAGCTATAAGGTTATAGGTAAGGATACTACCTTAATACTAAATAACTATTTTATATTATATTTATAGAGACTCTCCCTACTTCTATAAAAGCCCAACCTTATTATAGTAAAGGTATTCTTTCCACTTATGGGTATTAATAAGGCCATACTATACACTAGCAATAGGTATTATATACAGCCACTAAAGGGCATAGAATTACTACCCAACTACACATATACTAAACTATAAATACTAGTATAGGTATTAGGTAGCGGGCTAGTATATAATATAACGGTAGTTTTAGCCTAGGGCTCTAAGAACACTAAAGCATAGCTTAATAGTAAGTACCACAATTTTAAGGGTACTATTATCCCTCCATTAGTATTTACTACTTATATATAGCAGGACTATTCTTACCACCTAATTAGCCAACTAATAAGCAATTCTGGATAATAATATAAGGAATTATACCTACTAGGGGTACTACTTATATTACAAGTAACTAGACTTTAGTTAAGTAGTTCTATTTATATTTAGCTTATATACCCAAAGATATATACGGTCTCTTTATAATGTAACAAAAGCTTTTAAGATATAGCAAAGAAAATAAAAATATAATACATATAAATTAAATACAATAATAGTCAAAAGGTAATTAATTATCAGCTACCTACTAAGTATAGCAGAGACTACCTTTCAGAAAAAGCCTATAAAAAATAAAACATAAAAAAACTCCTCAAACTAAGGTAATACCCCTAGGTATTAAAGGCCTATAAGATCTCTATACCCACTATAATAATACCATAATCTTATCAAAGCCTATAAAACAGGGATCTAACTAAACTCTAGATCTCACATTTTTTTTTTAAAAAAAAAAAGAAAGTACTAAAAATAAAAATAGCTAAAATATCAAGCATTTCTAAGCTCATTAAAAACTACACAATATTATCTATAACTTCCATAATACTTCTATCCTAAAGTTTCTTAAATATCTAATCTAAAAGCGGACCACCACAAATCACTCTCTAAATACTCTTTTTCAAAGTAAAGGCTTACAACTAGCCATCTGCACCCGGGTATTATAAAGCTCTACACTATAAACATATCACCAGTTTCAGAACATCCAAAATACCAATACAATAACATACTCCTATCTTTATTAATTATACAAGACATATTAAGCATATTTCTATTTACAGTTAAAAAGAAACCATTTATATATACTTATCTCCTTTATTTATTAATACTTCTAACATCTTACCTCATAATGGAAATCTAGAACATACCCAAAGACAGCAACGTATAAATACTTTAAAAATATAACCCTTTCTAATCTTACATTTCCATACTTATATAATATTCTAGTAACTATGGATTTAATAGCTATCTATTTTTCCAATATTTCTTATAAATTTATATCTTTACAATATCCTCTTACTTTACTTAACACTCTTCTCCCTGCCTCTATATACCTATCAATCACAATTATACACACATTATAAATATACACACTCTATAAGCACTAACAGTCAATATACAATCTTAAAATATATCAGACCCTCCCAGCTAGGGGAAAAAGCAAGATTTTATTCCCTTAAACTCAGATTAACCCGTAATTAATACCACAAAGCATCCACATACAGAAGAATAGTTATATAACTCGGGCTATACCCAGCTCACAATTATACAAACCTCCATAATAATCATATAGCTAGTATAGCACCAGATTCTAACCATTAATAATACTAATATTAAGCTAAGTTAGTATATTAGAAATACCCATTATCTTTAGAAATCCAATAATATTAATAACATAGCTATTAATTATAAACACTATAGGGCTACTATATACTAGGCGTATTAACATAGGATGGAAGAACCTTAACTTCAACAATTTAGCATTAATTAGTTCCACTTTAGCCAGCATAGGGACATTATACTCATCACTAAATACTATTAATTTACATTTCCCAACATCCCTATATAAGTAATAGCTCTTATCCTTAGTAAACATTTTTCTAAAATAATACTTCCAGCACATACTTTCTGGCAGCTAGCCCACAGCTATTTGCACTATAAAGATAACTTTAGCTACCCAGTTACTATAGTACTCCAAACTCTATATAAAGCAGGCCCTATCTAGAAAAAACTCTTTAGGCATAATATATTATAAGATCCATAACTGCCGAAAAACATATACTTTTTACTCAACCTACATCTAATTAACCCTAACTATATTAATAGCAGCCATTAGTATATCTATTTTCCTTACTTATAAAAAGTTACTCAACCTATTACAGCAGCAAGAGCTAAGGCACCTATAAGCACAGTTAAAAATAGCCATTCTCTTAAAATTATTAATAATATAACGGAGTTCTGGCAAAAAGTAATAAAGCTTTAAATACCAAATCTTACAATCCCTAATATTATTTTTTATAAAGTAAAAAAACCAGAATCCGGATAAATCTTAACTATCCTAATTTAAATCTATAAAATCTAATCATATAACAGTATTATTATTATATTATTTAAATAACCTTTTAGGAGGTTTACTTTTAGAAAAGCAGTAATTATTAATTTAGGAGATAATTAATTATCTTAATTAAGTTTTACCACATCTTCAGAATCTTTTAAATATTCCAGATTACTATTTAGTTTTAAAACCCTGGGCAAACTTAATTAATTCCTAAATTAAAAAGTCTAAATATATACTAATTATTTCTATAATACATTTTATAATATCCAGAATTTAATAGGGTATTATTAATATTCTTAAAAGGTATTACAATATATAATAGCTTACATATAATAAAGCTACTTAATTATATAAAAATTATATATTAAAAATAAAGGTTTTCCTATAATCTATTATTAAAACAGGGGGGTAATTATAAATACCTTACCACTAAGCCACCACATTAGCCATATCTCATACTTACCAGTATATACGTAAGAAAAAAACCTATTAGCATATCTATAGCTAATTAATCTCAATAATATAATCTATCACAGAATTAGCCCAAAGCTGAGGTTACTCCACCATTATCCTGGGGCCTCCCTATTACAATAATAGCTATTAGCAAGGTTATAGCTACAAATACTTTACCTATAACTTTCAAGGTTTTTCAGTATCAAAACTAGACTAGGCAAATATAAATACCAATTAATACACCCAAGTATCTATCCCAAACCTTCCTTAATATACTTAAAACCCTCAATACCAATACCTAGCCCTAAATTCAAGAAGGTAGCTTAGTTTCTGCAAAGCAGCTACCTTACCTAAGTACCCGGGATAAATAGGCAGAGCAATAGCTTAACATAATCTATAAGCCACACTTCAGCTATATCCCATATACTCTATTAAGTAACAACAAAATTATCTACAAATATCTAGCCTAGGCATAAGGTAATACCCTAACTCTGTAAATCCTTATATTTTTAATCTTATATGCGCTATCTAATACCTACTATTAAAACAACTAAGTACCTTTATACCCAAATCTCTTCACAATTCCCCATAATACCCTCCTTTATAAAATTAAATAGCTTCATTAATAATAAAATATTTCCCCTTACAGATAACCCTCAGATAGGCTTAAGCAAGACTATATTAGCTATCCTTAAAGTATAATTAAGACTTATAGTTACAGTATAAGCTGCCACACCCAGCACTGTTTTATATGCCAATTACATATATACTATACTACCAAGCTATAAGCCCCATATAATACAGAAGTACAGCAAGTAAAGTACTAAAACTACACCCTTTTATATATATAGGAAAAAGGCTTTTAGGACTAAATACTTACAGGGGCTTTATTATAAGGGGCTTATATTCACTAAAGGTTATCCCTATAACCCATTAATATCTATACCCTTAATTAATATTATTAAAATTAACTAGGCCATTAAAAAGTAAAAGAACTATACTATCTCTCACAACCCCTTTATAACGCTATTAACAAAAGATACTAAAAGTAGCTATAAAGGGAGGTTTATCTTTAACCCTATTACGCAAATATTAGTTAATACTAAAAAGCCCTAAGCCCAACTCCCCATCAGGGCTACCTTAAACTACCACAGTAACTACTCCTAAGCTATCTATCCTTTACACTAAACCTAGTAATAAATACCCCAGACACAGTTTTTAATCGGCAAAAAAGGGAGGTAGAAAGTAATAGCATTAATAAGGGAATCAATAGGTATACCCCTATAAAGTAATTAAAGTAGGGTAACCTATTTAATAGGAAAAGATATATATAGCCACTACATACTCCACATAAGCATAGGTAACCTAAATATCCTATTTTTACTTCCAGAACAATAGTTTCAGTCTAACCCAAACCAACCTTAAGAAAGGTCTAGAATATATTATAATTACCGCGGAATATTATAATTATATACAAAGTTAATTTAAGATATAATATTAGTTTACTACAGGCCAATTCTAAGGCAGGGTCTAGCTATAATAGTTAACTATATTACCCACTAGGTTAATTATAAGCATCCTTATTCCAAAAATACACATACTAACTAGGGTTTAAAAACTTTTTATACATAGGTAAAACCCAAACCTAATACTAAGCCATTATAAGTACTAAATATATCTTTTAAGTAAAAATTTAGTTATATAAAGGAAAATTAAAGTATTATTTAATATTCATATAGTTTTATAACCTCTAAAAATAAATAAACCATAAAAATATACTACTATCCTATGCCATATAACTTTAAGTAGTAGAGTACCCAATTTACCCTCTAAGGAAAAGCTAACTACCTAAAACTTAACTATTTTACCCCTTACTTATCTAAAAAAGTAATACTCTAAGCTTTAGGCCTAAAGCTAGAAAAGTACTATACTATATATAATAATAATAAGGTCCTATTATAAAATATTAGTTATATTTTATAGATAATATCTAAGATAGGAAGCTTATAATTACTAACTTCTCTATAGGAACAATATGTGCCTCCTTAAAAAACATAGTAATAAAGCCATATAATAGGTTTACAGTAGCTTAAAAGTTATTAATAGCCCTAGTAATAAAAGCCTTCTTTAAACTATAAAGGAGGTTAATACAATCCCTAATAGCTTAATCTAGCTCCTATCCTATAACAGTAAGAAGAAAGTAAAACTAAAAAAGCTATATTAAACTAATCTCTCCCATATTATTAAAATTCTAATCATAATTAGCAACAAGGTAAGGGATTCTACAAGCTTAGATAAGTTAGATTTATTATCAGCACAAATATTATTAGAATAAGTAAATATAATATTTATATAGTCCTTTAAAGTACTAAAAACTAACTAGTACTAAGCTATTAGGGTTAAAACCTAATTAGCAACCTTAAATATATTATAGAGGTAGTTAAGTATAGTACCTATTCTTAATAATAGTTAATCTATATTATTAGTAATTAAAAACTTATAAATACTAATAATTATCCAATAATATATACTAGCCTTAGTAGTAATATCAACAACCTATTCTGTATTAATACTTAGGTACATATTAATAGTTATAAACTTAAAATAAGTTTAAAAGTTAAAAGGAGAGTTATCTTAGCTTACTATATTAAAAAATAGGCTAGCTATAAAAGGAATTAGAGTATTATAATACCAATTTAAAGATAAATATAGAAAATTTTTAAAACCTTATTATAAAGGTAATAATTAAGTTATTTTTTGGAAATTATAAACTATTTAATAGGCTATAGCTACTAAAATTAAATATAGATAAGTCCCTATAAATTTAAGAAAGTAAGCTAAAACTTTAAAATTACTAAGTTAACTTAGGCTAAGATTTAAGTTAAGGGATACTAATAAGAACTATAATTATCCAAGCCTAGGCTTAGCTAAAGCAGAAAAGTACTTTTCTAAAAAAAAAAACCCTAAAAAACACTACTTATATTTAATTAAGCTAAAAGCTTATAAAACCTTCTAATAGGTATGTACTCCTAAACTAGGAAGTAATAGTATTAAGAAATTTATTAATTACGTTAAGCATACCAAATATAATATACAGATAGGGTTAACTCAGTTTTATAAATTAAAGGTAATTACCCTATTATTTTTATTTATTTATTTTATAATAGATCTAATTCCTTAAGATCTATATTCTATATAAATATTTAACGCCTTTTTTACTTAAGCCCTTAATTCATAAAAACCATATTAGAAAATAAGGAGCTATTTCTAGTACCCCTTTATTTACTCCTCTCTTCCTAATACAGTATTACTTACTATTACCCTATACCCTAAAATTCCCTTAATTTTAATTATATTAAGACTATTAGACCTTTTAATTATAACTCTAATATTATCTTTATAAATTTTATATCTAATTTTTATAAAATTAGGATATAAAGGGTAATATTAATTCATATTAATAGTAAAGTATATATATAAAGCCCCGCTAATAAGTAAACCCTATTATAAGCCTTATTAAAATATTTTAAGATTAATTCCCCTTAATTAAACTACTACTATTATATACTCCTACATATTAATACAATATTAATTACTAGCAAAGTAATACTAATATTATAACTCCTACTTTAGTTTTATACTATTAATAAACATACTATATCATAAGTTATCATATAACTACCCCGTAATTAGTACCTTAGTTTATAAAGAGTAAAGGCTATTAAGGTTATCCTTATAAGCTATTACTAGTAAATTAAATAAACCTAGTCCCTAATATAAAGCTATTAAAGCATATAATCTTAGAGACTAATATTACTACCTAATTATAATAACTATAAATAATAAGAAGGAGCCTAACTTAATAGGCTTTAGCTAAAAAGGTAATCAGAATAAGGGCCTATATAAAGAAACTAAAACTAGCAGATATATAATTAGTATATTAGGTAAAGGCTAAAAAAATATACTAATAAATACTAAAATATTTACATAAAAGGAAGACACTATAGGCCCTTAACTATTAATACTAAACCCAGGAGTTTTTCCTAAACCCCTATAAGCGCCTCTTATACTTAAGTTAGTAATAACCTAATAATAATAGTATTTCCTAATAACACCTTAGACTAAAAATATAGGTAATAACTAACCCAGGTACCCCTTCCCTAGTAGAAATCCCCTAATTAGCTATAAATATTAACCTAACCCTTCCCTAATTATAAGTACCTTATATAATATTATAAATAGTAAACCCTTATATTAATAGTATCTAAAAACTAATAAAATCCTCTATTAAGTAAAATAGAGTAATCCTTAGTACAGCCCTAGTAAAATTACCTTAAGCCCCTTAAGCCTACTATTACCAGGGGGCCCTTATAGTATAGGTCTAGGTAGCCCTAATTAGGGGCTAAGTTTAAGGCTTAATATTAACCTTAAGATTATTTACATAACCATAATACTACAATAGCTATAAATATATTATTAGTAAGAAATACCTTTTCTAGCTTATAAAAAACTAATTATACTTATTAATAAAATATAAATAATAATTAGGTTATTAAAACTAATTTATTATATAATAGGCAAGATAATTATTATTAGTATAGTTTTTAATTAAAATTCTATTACCTTAGTAATTAATAGTAATAAAATTACTAAAAATAATTAGTTATATATAAGCCAGAACTATACTATTATTTAAAATATATAAGTATATAAGCTAACCTCCCTAAGAATTATTTTAATAATATTATTAAATAATAAATAGCTACCTATTATTAATAATAATAACCTTAATAATTATTTAATTAATACTTTTAAAAATATAGTTTATTATAACTATTAAGCCTTAGAGAAATATATAATATAGCTTTAAAAGCTTATTATAAGTAACTTTAAAATATCCAATATAGGATATGTTATTAGGCTAACTAATACTAAAGTACCTTTATTTAAGTACATATAGTAATACCTTACTATATTAATATTTAACTTATTCTAGTACTATACTAAGTAGAGCTTTTAAGAGCCAGATTGTACTTAAGAGCTACTACCTATATAAAATTTAACTACTAGTATAATCCTATATATAATAGCTAAGGTAACTCTAAATTCCCCTACTACTAAAAAGTAATTTATAAAGTACTATAATAAAATCTTTAATAAAAAAGCCATATAATATATAAATTGGGTAATTAATAATATCAGAATTACTATAGATTTTTAAAATCTAATATAGAATATTATTTTTCCTAATAAAAATATAGGAGGTAGCGAACTTAACTATAATCTGTAAGTTCTTATAGCTAAGTATAATACCTATAATAATTATAACTAGGTTAAAAACTCTAAGTCTTAAAAGGGCTTAAAAAAAACCTAATAAATACTTAAAATAGCTAAGCTAAAGGCTTATAATATTTAAGCTAAAGTAACTTATACTAATAATAGAGTAATTATTACTAAATAGTAAATAAAGTAGCTATATAAAAATATTATTAAAAAATACTCTACTATAAATAAGGATACTAGCTTAGAGTTTAATAAGGGAACTAGTAAGGTTATTTAAACCTACCTAGAATTAATAAGCCTACTATTATATACTATAAGGGCGCTACTTTAGTACTTTAGTAATATTATTTAGATATAGTATAAGTACTTATACTCAAAATATAAGAAAAAGCCTCTACAAAAACAGCTAAATTTAGATATACTAATAATATAAGGAATTCTTAAAGCCCTTATTATACTCTATAATACCTAAAATATTTAGTATAAGCTTATAAAAATACCCTAATTAATAGTATAATCTTTACACCTCCTAAAAGGCAAGGAGCTTTAAAATAGGATACTACTATAGGTAATAGCCTTAAATAAAGGAGTAATTATAATTATATTTTAAAATATAGGTAAACTAGATATTAATAATACTTAAGTTAAGGACTAATAAGTAATTAAAAAATAAAAGGATAAGTAGAATAAAAAGGTACTACCTATATATATTAAAATTATAGATACCCTTAAAACTTTAAGGTATAAAAAAATACTACTTAGCTATTTTTAGCTAAAAGTAATAACTCACTATTAGTAAAAAACTAAAAATATAATTAAGTAAAGCCTTAGTAAAAATTCTTATAACCTTCTTAAAATAAACTTTATTTCTAATACTAATAATATACTTTACCTTATAGAGTAATTAATCCAGGCCTTAAAAAGATATTAGGAGGTCCTTAAAAACCATATCTTTAGGTTATAACTAAGAAAGTATACCTAAAAACTTAAGTTTATATTATAATTGGACTTTTTCTTTCTTAACTATATTAAGGAAATTAATATTAAATATAGCTTAATTCTAAAAACATATTATAAATTAATTATCCTAATTAACTAATACCATAAATACCCTTAAAATATAAAACTACCTCTAATCAGCATCTCATATCCTACCTACAGCACTTATATAGCCTTACTAACTATATTAATAAAAAAGGTATATAAAAATAACCCATCCATACCCTACCCTAAAACTATTATTCTAAATACTAGGAAAAATACCTTTTAGGTATATATACTACCTACTCTTACTAAACCTAAAATTAAGTTAAAAATACTCTAAATATTAAAGGATAAAATTAGGGATCTACTTAAGAATAATATTATTAATCATACTATTAACAAATATATCCTAATAATTATATTTAGAAAAAAACTACTACCCCAGCCTTACAATATTAATATTAGCAGTATTAACTTTAGTAATCAGGCCCTATTAAGTTTTAAGAAATCTAAAGTTAGCCCAATAGCACACCTATTACTAGGTAGCGACAATACACCAAATCTGAACACCCCCTTAGAAAAGTAAGTATATTAGGTTAATAAATAACTAAAAGAGGTAGTAATTATAACTATATACCTAGTATTAAGGGAGAAGTCTTAGGGTAAAGTAAGGAAATTTATCTTAACTATAGTAGAAGTAATAGGTATTAAAAAAGGTTATAAAAAACCATATATTTATAAGAATACTTACATATAGCTATCAGTAAATTAATATAACACTTTTACTTTCCTAAATAAAATAGTAATAAAATACCTATAGAAAATTAATAAATTTAAATAGTACTATAAAAAGAGAATAATTTTAAATTTATACCCTCTATTTTATTTATCTAAGGCAGACCAGTATTTCAATAGCATATATCCGTAACTAAAGCTATTAAAAGCAATTATAATTAATCTTAGGGGTCTAGGGTATATAGATACAACCCCAGTATATAATTTATAACAACCTTAATTCCAGAGTAGTATTCCATACCTATTTATAATATTATAAGACTTTATATTAATTCTTAGCTAGGCCAAAATAGTATTTTATACACTTATATAATACCTTAAGCTTTCTAGATTAGTATATAAATCTAGGCGAGAATTTTAACTAATTAGAATTATCCTTCATAACATATAGGCCCTATAACTACTTAGCTATAAGAGGCTAGTCTTCTTATCTATATATTTTCAGCAAACAAACTAAAATAGTAGTTATAGCTAAGCCCCTATATTATAAATTAGCTACTATATAATATCCTTTACCTTTATTATTTTATATCTATATATTTTTATAAGATTATCCTCCTTCTAAAACTTCATAACCTCAACCTTTATTATCTAGCCCTACCTATATACCCAACCTTTACCTTACTATATCTTAGTAAATATAACTAGCAATTTAATAAAAATAATAAGACTTACTATTAGTATATTAAACCTTTTAGTAGTAACTCCTAATATAGCTATAAAAACCTTATTCTAACTACTTGGGGTACATAGTATATTAAAGTTATTAATAATTATCTACCTTTTAGCTAAATTAACCTTTAATAAGATAAGTATTACTTTTAAAGTATTCTTTATCACCTTATTTAAGAACAAAAGAAAGTATATAACCTTAATAGTAATACTCTATATAAAGAAAATAATTATATAGTATTTTTTAGCCTTATTAGCAGGCTCTATTAGCGGGTTCTCTCTAACTACTATTCTTATAAGGAATTTCCAAAGTTTTATATACTTTACAAAATCCCATTAAATACTAACTCTATAACTAATAAACTCCTAAATTAAAAAGTTCTTAAATATAATAGAGTATTCCTCACTATTTAGGAGGGCTTTTTAATAAATAATAGCCAGAAGTTAGAAAGGTTTAAATACTATAACCTTAATAAAGTTCTCATTATTTAAGCCTTTACTATTATTCTTAATTAATAAACTAGCTAGGTAAGGGTATATAAACAATCTCTATAAATACATAAAGTAGTTACCCCTAATTAACTTTTCCCTAAAAGTAAGGTCAGCTATTAGTAAGTAAATTATTAATTCTAGGTCTTTAAAATCTACACCCAATACTTTAGCAGCTTTTTTTTTATTTACTTATTTAGCTATAGCCTAAGTTAAGTATTTTCTAATAAGGGTATTTATATTACTTATTAAATACTAGAATACTTCTACCATTTCTTTAGATATATAAGGTTTAATAGTAACTATATATTCTACTAAAGATAGAAGCGGGTTAATAGGTACACCTTAGTAGATTTAATTCTACTATAGTATAAATAAGGTAAGCAATAAAAAGGCCATAATTTCTTTAGCTCCAGCCTTTTAATTAACTAATAATACTGCCCCTATAGTAATATTACACTAAAGACTAAAGTATTTCTTATATATCTCGGGGAACTAATTAAGAACCTTAACTAGCTTCAGATCCTATTAGTCGGTTAACATATAGCTATACTTTATTTACTACCAGATAAAGTACTTTATTAGGGCCCTCTAAGATAAGGGGCCTTCCTTAACTATAATACCACCAAGCATAAAAAGACTAACTAAATAACTAATAAGATAACTAATATTCTCTAAAAAACAGATAAGTATAATATCTATCTTACTATTAGCTCCTTTATACTTCTAAAACTTATCTATAATAATAATACTAACTATAAAGCACTTTATCCTATTTAAGCCTTTTAAATTAGTATATTACTATTACAGATTCTTTACAATACTATTACTTATAAGAAAGATATCTTTTACACTTCCCTATCCCTTAGTAAGTAAAGAGTAAAATAAATCACTATTATTATCTATAGGGTTAGCATTTATTTTAATAATAATCTTTTAGATATTCTCTAATATTACCCTAACCCCTATACTATTAGGACCCTTAAGGTTACTTATGTACATCTAAATATTAAGGGGTTATTCCCTTAGTTTATCCTTATTATTACTTAGCTTAAGATCCTTACTAAAAAGCTTTACATACTTTACAAACTAGCTAGGCCCTAAGCTAGCGGGTATAATAATAAGTAATAGGGTATTAGTAAGGTATATATTATAAATCCGCCTTAAATCAG
The DNA here is from genome assembly GCA_038088545.1 of Diaporthe humulicola. Taxonomy (NCBI): domain Eukaryota; kingdom Fungi; phylum Ascomycota; class Sordariomycetes; order Diaporthales; family Diaporthaceae; genus Diaporthe; species Diaporthe humulicola. The sequence continues at coordinate 41,439 of JBBWSL010000143.1, forward strand.
AACCTAATACACAAAAATACTTTATTATATATTTAGCCTATAAAGGATACCTATTACCCTTTTCCTAACCTATCTATAGGAGGTATAATTAAGTTTCTAATACTAATATAAACTATTCCTTTTAAATCTGTTCTTATTTTATTATAAGCTAGGCCCTAGTACAGAGAAAAAGCCAAGTTATAATTATTTTACTAAAGCCTATATTCTAGCTAATTATCCCACTATTAATACCATCAGTAATTAGTAATATAAGTATATAATAAATCCTGTACAGCTAGTAGGAATAAAAATAGATATAGTAACTAAAAATGCAATATTAATAGTATAGGTCCTCCTTTATATTAAAAAATCATAAGGCTTATACTAAGGTTTTATCTAAAAAGCTATTAAACCATAGCTTACTAAGGCTTAGCTAATTTCCAATTAAATTTTCGGGGTTATTAGGCATATCGGAATTAAAATTAATAAATATAGGTTAAGGTAGGGTTAAAGCTTATGGGCTTAGGATTACTAGCTCTACTAATACAACTTAGCTTAAGTTTATTAGTATCTCTAGCACAATAATACTATTACTTACCCCATCTCGCACTCCCTCCTACACCTTAACTTAGTAAACAACACTACTAAAATAGTCCTAATACTTATTAATATTAATAGAATATACCGGCTTTATTAGAGCCGGAGGAGTTATTAAGTATAATAACCTTAAATTATATCCCATCCTCTTATTATAAAAGGGGAGATATATTTTACTATTTAAACAGATAAGCATAGTACTAAAGTTATAATAACTAGTAATATATGTACTAGCGACCTTGCTATTTATAAGTTAGATTATAGTAGCTAACAGCTCTAATATATCTATACTAGTATTATTAAAAAGCTATTTTTAAAAGCTATTATAACTATAATAATAAGTATAGAGCTTATTTAGGAAGGTATAATTACTAAAGTAGTTTAGTAAGTAATATATAGGGGGGCTGTTTTTTAATTAGAAATAAAAGGAAAGGTTTTTAAAGTTAAAATTCTTAGGAAGGGTCTTAGTATACTATATCTTTAGGCTTAGGTTATTTAAGTTTATCTTTATAGCTATAAAGGAGCGCTTTACTAATTATTATTAGGCTTAAGCTAAAGGGTATAAGGATAAGCCCGCAATTTCTGGCGTTAAAGGCGGCATCCTATAGCATAAAGAAATTACTATAACTTAATTTTATTAGATTTTATAATTAATTTAAAATTAATAAATAATTACTAAGGGATACTAAAAAAAGGCCTTTTAATATTTATAATTATAAGGTTCTAAACTATAGAGGTTTAGTTATAGTAAGGTTATTTATAAATATCGCAATTCTACTAAGTACTTAGGTAGATATTAATTAGGATTTTAAGCCTTAATATATACCAATTTTACCCTAACTTATAGCTTACTTACCTCCCTTAACTTTTAAAATTACTATACCCTAATAGCCAACCTTAATATAGCTCTTAAGTAAAAAAGAGCTAGCTAGTTTTTATATACTATACCCATTTATAATAAAATAAAGGAAACTATTTATATTAGCTAAGTTTTAGTTATACTTTATAAGGTTTCTACTTTAACTATCTTCTTCCTTTTACTTTACTATAATACCTCTAGCCTCTCCAGCCTTAATATGGGTTTCTTAGCCTCTACCACTTTAATCTTTAAAAGCAGCTTTTCTAATTAAGATACCCAGGCCTATATAAATATAATAAATTAGGAATATATAGCGCAAGTATATATATAAAAGGTATAAAATCTAACTTACCCCTTATCTAAAACTAATACTAATAAAATAAAGTCCATACTTATATACCTACTAGTTTCAAAATACACCTATTATCGAAAATACTTCCATCATAAGTGTGTTACAAGCTTAAGTATTAGCCTATCCTTAACTAAAGTTATATAGGCCCTCTATATTCTAATATGAATATAAGTATAAGTTTTAATATTTCTATATTATTAAATAATCCCCTAATAATTTCCCTAGTAATAAATTAGGCCTCCTACCTCTAAGCCTTAATATATCTTAACTAAATAATATAGTATAACAGCTACGGATAGTTATTTATAACTAGGGTATTATATTTATAGAAGAGCTCCTCTTTTTAGTAGCAAAACAGCCTTTTAAAATTTAATTTAATAGTAATAAGATTAGCTTATTAATAAGTATTATAAAGGCTATTATAAATTTTAATAAATTCCCTTACATATAAATTAACAACAAAGGCAGCAATATAAAGGTTAGCTAGCAGTACTTAAAGCAGGGGAGGCTATTAATAAAAGTATTAATAAGTATTATAATACTTCTTTCTACTAAAATTCTACCAGCTACTAAATTGCCAGCCAATACCGCTAACTACCTAATTACTTTAATTAAGAAGTATAAACTAAAATAGGATAAACTAAAAAGCCTTAATTATAACTATAGTACCATCTAACTATAGTAATATATTAAGCATAGGTATTTAAATACTCCTAACAATTATCCCAAACTTTATATATATAACTCTACTAGCCTAGTATACTATATCCTATTCTCAGTCTACCAGGGACTAAATTATTACAACACAAAAAATAGATTACCTAAGTAATTAATACTATAATAGCTTCTTTTTACTATTTTTTTTATTTCTATTATAGGGCTAACTACAACTATTTTACACTTAAGATACAGATTTTATATAAATAGAAAATCCTCTTTTCCCTTTTATAATTAATCTAAAATAAAAAATAACTCCTTTATATAACTACTAATAACAAAAAAACTATTTAGAATTATCTCTAAAACTCCTTTAACCTATTAAATATAATATAATATATCCATTATATATAATGCCTTTAAGTAAAGGTCCTTATGTATTTTTTTCTCTATCCCCTGACAAGTTATGGGTTTTATATGTAGAATAGCCTTCCAAATTATCTAATATCTAACATTAAAAGTATTAAATAGTAAGGTTAATTTCCCAGCCTAAAAGCTACAGGTATTAAATAAAATAACCCTAAGTATTAGCTTATAGGGTATTCAATTATTAAAATAGCTCCAACAAGCTACTTTACCTTAAAACTCTTAGCTATATATATATAACACTAGGAGTAAGAGTAATAACTTACTATTTCCTAAGTACAGTTTACCTTTAACACACTTATATTTACAGTTACACTTACAACAAATAAAATAACACACATAAGGGTCCTCTCGGCAGTTATATATAACCACAGAGTATTTAGGCCAGGCTTTATTATCATCCCAGAGTATTACTACTATTATATAGGGCCACTTCAACTTCCTCATACCCTCTACTACTAGAGAGCACTTATAAACCCACACAAATATACTTCTACCCATACTCACTTACCTAGGCTAGGAAGCTATAAGTATATACTATATAAGCTTACTCTCTTAATATAAACTCTCTAAAGCATAATTAATTATACTATCTAAATTATCCCCAGAGCCGGGTTTTTTAGGATATAAAGCCCCAGGCTTTACTATATTAGCTAATATCTTAACAGAATATTAAAAGGATCATTCTTATAAAAAAAGAGGCCTCTAAAACTCTACTACTAATAATAAGGGTTTCCAATTTAAAATAATTATCTGTTACAATTATCAGCTTTTAAATATATAACAAAGGTTCTTAGGTTAGGCTTACAGCTTAAGTACAGGGAATTAAAATTAGCCTCCTTAATAAAATAAGTAAGTAAAAATTTAGTAATACTAGGATTAGTAAACTACAGACTAAGATTAGATATCTTAGCTTTAATCTCTTAGCTATCAAATCCACATAGGAAGCCCTTGCCATTAACTTAAGAGGGTAATAATAAGGGAGAATTAGATAATAATAATATATCTCCCATAAGGATACTAAAATTAAGCTTATTACTAATTAGGAAGTCTCCTAAATCTAACTAGTCTTAGGGGGTAGTTATTTCACAGTTATTTTAAACTATTATTTAAAATACTAAAAATAGGTTAATTATCTAAGGCTATTAGGATAATTAATAGGTAACTAGTGCTATAATTATTTATATTAAGGTTTAAAATAGGTACAGTAATAGTATAATTAATATTAATATTAGAATAGGGTAAGAAATATAGTAGCCTAGAGTACAGTAATATACTATAAACAAGGGTTAGGGAAAGTATATACAGGAAAGCATATACCAGATACAAGTAAGGACTGCAGTTATAGCTTATTAAGTAAGTTAATAGAGAGCTTCTGCTTATTTATAAGCAACCCTATACTAGAAGGTTAAGATGTAGTTACAATTTACCTTATTTTTAAAAGCATACCTCCTTCTCTACTCGGTCCCTTAGTACCAAATATAACAACCTGTAATAATATTATTACCAAACCAGCTTTCTCGACTTAATAAAATAAACTCAATAAATATCCAATTTACTTAACTTAAAAAAGCTACTATTCTATTTACTATAAAATAACCCACCAACTATTCTGCATAACTTTAAAATAGGTACCAATAGTAGGATATAAAAGGCCTATTCCATATTTTACCTATATTAAGGCCTAAATTAAGGATATTAATAATAGTACTTAGAAAAAAAGTTATTACAATTAAATTAATAAGCTCTATACTTAAGACCCAGGAATTTACCTTGCTAATTAGACTTAGTAAGGGACTAATAAGCTAAGTCCTATCTCTAATACTTAGGAAAAAAGTTAAAGTACTTCCCTACTAACAATTCAGAACCAATAGTTAGGACTTAGCTTAATATTTTGCGCATAGGTAACTAAACTAATAAAGATAATTACTACAGTACTACTTATAACCTCAGCCTATATTATAAAACTGTAGCTGCTACTATTCCTTTAGGCCAGCAGAGCCATTTCAACTTAATTATTAAAATTAAATATAAAGCAGCTTTATTTATACTAACTATTAAAGTAATATTTATAGGCTTAACCAGATTATTATAAACCTTACTCAAATTTTATACTAACCTTAAATTAGGAAAAATAATATAATATAGTAAATAAATACCTTTAAAACTTTATAAAAAACTACTAGGGATTACTGGATTCTAAAAGAAATAACTAATAAAAACTAATTAAGAAATTAAAGAAATACAAAATACTTAAAAAAACCTTATACCTTATATTAAAATTATCCTATTATACTATAAAAGAGGTTAATAAGGTAAAAGTAATACTTTTAATATACTAGAATAATAGTAAATATTAACTACTTACAGATATTAATAAGATATTATAGTTTTAACCCTAAGAATATAATAAATAATATACTATTAAGGAATAGGTAATATTATATCCTATTTAAAACTAAAATTAAAATATAAATAATAATTCCTAATTTTTAATTAGCTTAGCCAGAGGTTTAAATAATAATTACTAAAAATAAGCATATAAAGAAAAAAATAGAAATTAATAATTATAAGGCTTTAATAATTTAGACTATAAATATACCTAGTAGGATAATACCACCCTTAGGCTTATACTATATAACCTTAAAGTAGCCATAAATACCCTAAATATTATATACTATTCTTCCCCTTATAAATACTAAAACTATTTATTTAGATCTAATAATTAAACTTAAAATATAACTACCTTTACAAATATAAAAGTATTTATTACCTTATTTACTAAAGCCTTTAATAAGGAGCTTTCTAAATAAACTAAATACATCACTTTACTCAATTTAACTTATACTATTAGCAATACAAAGCCAGCATAGTTTTCATAGGGATTATATATATAGACTAATAGGCTCTACTATAAATAGCCAAAATAATAAAATAAATTACTAACCCTAATCATATTCCAAACACCTTACCTAAGCCTTAATCTAAATACCCCTTACTCTAAAACTTAAGAGCATTCATAAATTATACTATTAAAAAACTCTATATAATTCTTAAATAAGTTAATAAAGTCTTATTAATATTAGTAACTAAGATAACTTTAATTATCCCAGCATTAACCTAAACCGGACTAGCTTTTAAATACCTTAAAATAAGTATTTCTAATAAAATACTTTTCTTAATAGGGTAGCCTACTAACTATTTCCTAATATTAAGTATTAACCCCCCTCCCCCTTTAAAAAAAAAAGAAAAGTATTTATAAGCTATATGTTATTATTTAGGAATTAAGGCAGTCCACAGCACTCTACTACTTACTATATCATATTACTAATACTATCTTAACTAAAATACCTTAAGACTAAGCTTAATTAGCTTATATAAATATCTTATCTTAAACTAGCTATAGCTAATAAACTTACAAATAGCCTTATTAATAGCAAAGGAAGTCCCAGGCTATCTTAGTTCTCCACTTAAATTACTAATTTTAGCAGCCTAGTAATTAAACTATATAAAAAAGTTAATACTATATATATAATAAATAAAGTAAAAGTTAGGAATAATAATATAATATATATTATTTTAATAGGTAAGTTAACTGGGAAAATCATAACCTAAATTAGGATTTTAGCATACTTATATTAGTAAACAAAGTTAGAATAACTAAATTACTTAATTCAATACCTTTAGCAACCTCTTACAAATACCCACACATATAAATAGACATCTCATACTTATTATAACCCTATAATATAGAAAGGGCTTTACACTATAAGTAACAAGCAATGGGCACTATCTATTACTACTTTTAATTATACTCTAGGTAATTACTAAATATACTTAATAAGTAAAGAACATATACTTTCTCTAGTTTTATCCCATATACTATTACATAATATAAGATAATATAGAATACCTAATAATATAAAACCTATATAACTTATAGCCCTATTAGTCATATATATATAATATTATAAGTATCTTTTTTTTCCAAATAATATATTCTAATCTGGAATAAGGCCGCCCCCTAATTACACCCTAGTAAACTATATACCAGGGGGTATATATTTTTAGTTAGTTAGGATAGTATTAAAAATCAATACTAGGCTAAGTTTCCCTACTCTCTTCTATATTTATTATATTATATATTATACATACTATATTTATACTAACTACTCCCACATATATATCTAATACACTTATTATAAATAAAAGGAAGTCTACTAAAAGTAATAATATTACTAATAATAAAATAAATATAGCTAAAAATTTACCCTAATATACTGTAAATATTAAATTAAATATTAATAACTTCTACTTTAGCTAGGTTATTAATTTTAATAAACTACTAATTAATAACTATTTATAGCAAGCCTAGGATAGCTATTTATTAATATTAGGCACAATTAATATTAGTACTATATAAATATATTATATACCTAGTAAATAAACTAAAAGTATTACTAGTTATTATCTAATCTAGAGGGGGTAAAATATAGCCTACTTATTTATTTTAATAGCAGAAACTCCTAAATAATCTTATAATTAAATATACTACTTAATAATAGCACCATTACCTATTATATACCGCCAGCCCTCCCTATTACCCTATATACAGCCCACTAATAGCTTATTTAGAGCTTAACCCCACCATAGCTAGCACTAAAGGCCACTATTGCCTACCTTAGCAGTATAATACTACTAAGCCAATCCCTAAGGCTAATACTAATACAAAGAATAGGTAAGAAGTAAAGGCTAGGGCTCTAAAAGCCCTTACCTTATATTAGGTATAAGGCTAACTATAGACTAATACATTACTTAAATAACTCTATACCTATACAGTTTCCAAAGGCCTAGGGTACTTATTATTATTAACTAACTAGCATAGTATAAGCAGAATACTACAGTACCCAACAATCCTTATTAACAGTACTTACACATCCAGGCAAGCTAATAACAAGGAAACAAACCAGATATCATAACCACAGTACCATATATCGACTACTTCTAGTACTAGAGAAATAGCCTTAAATTTTTCCATACCTTAACCTAACTAGTACTATAAGCGGACTAGGGAAGTACCCTTATAGGCAATATATTAGTACCTATATTTAACATACTTAATATTATAAGTATCCAGTATAGGCATAGGAGCGCTTTCCAGGTAATAGTAAAGCAGTATTCTTATCCCAAATACCCAGTAACTATACTAGCAGTATACAATATTAATTAAATAATAGCATTATATAGGGCCTACCTAAAATCCAAAGCTAGGGTAGCCCTAAACTTAGCAGTAAAGATATCCTTCCTAAGTAATAACCCATCTTCTAAGGTTATCGCTAATATTTACACCACAGCGGCCAGCTACTACCAGTTACTCCCAGCAGCCAAACCGTAAAGCATATTCTTATACCATACCCAGGCGGAGCTTAAGAATATAAAGCCAAAAAACCTTCTTAATATAGCCCTTACCCTATAGTTAGGTATATATTAAACAGCCCCTATACTATAATAGGATAAGGCGGAAAGCTAACTACATAATAAGGCAGTCTATTATAGCATTACAGCCAGACTTAACCTACACTAAATTAGCAAACCTCTTACTATAAAAGCATTCTATCCCAGCTAATTAGAACAAATTCTTAATTATCCTAGCACAAATAGACAATATATAATACAAGTAAGCACTTAAGTACCTCAGTAAAGAGGCTATCCTAGCCCTTAAGGCCCATATAAGGTAGTGTAAACCTAAATTTTAGTAACCCTTACTCTTCCTAACCTTTACTCTCTTAAAGTATATTGGCTATATTATAAAAAATACCTATCTATCCTATTACATAGCGCAAAGGCATAGTAATTATCCAGGCTAGCCTAATACTAACATATAGCAGAACTACTTACTATACTACACTAATATTATAACCTTATACTAGATAGCAATAGTAATCTTAACTATATAGCATTACTACAACTAAAGCTTATAAGCAAATATTATAAGTAACTATTCCCAGAGCCCTATAAGTATTATAGGGAAGGATACCTTTACCTATACATAAATAATATATAGTATAGTTAGTATATAAAGGAAAGTATTGTAAGATTAGGGGCTTAAAAACCTAATAAAAAACATACTTACTAAAAAAATACAGGTAGGCTACTTTTAAAGCTTACTAAAGCCAGACTTAAGTAAACTAACCTACTATACTTTACTATATAAATATTTAAAGATCTATTTTAAAAGCCTATAAGAGAGCCCTAGTATAAAACCTTAATAGAAAATAATAACCTAAGCATAGAGGTTAAGGATAATCCTTATAAAAGCTAATAAGTACCTATAATCTTCCGTAATACTTATACTATTAATATTATTATAATATAAATAATTTTAAATTAATAATATTTAGTAAAGCATTATTTAAATCTAATAATAGCTATAATATTTATTATTTATATTACTATTTATTAAGCAAAAAATCCTTTTTTTTTTTCTTCTTTTCTAACTATAACTAATATCTGTTTTATATAAATAAACCTTATATACCTATAAAAATACTATTTATCTTAAAAAGAGTCTCTCCTATTATAACTACTAGCATAAACCCTACTATATAAGGAGACTTTCCTTTTATTATTTAAATACTTTTAAATCCTTTAAACTAGTCCTAAGTATTTATATAGGTTATATCCTCCTAAAAGCTACTTATATAACTATTATCCCCTTTTTAACTTAAGTTTTAATAATTAAAATCTTAATTACTATTTTTAGAAAAAGTTCTATTAAAAGTTTATAACTTTATTTTTTAATAATTTTAATATCTAATTTCCTTATTAAAATTACTATACTATCTATTAATCTTACTATATAATACTATTTATTACTAGGGAGGGTACTATAATAATATTAACTTTAAATTAAGAACTAATTTAGCTTTATCTATATCCTTAGGATATAGGTTTTAAGTTTAATATACTTAAAAAATTATTTCTATATATTATTAATAAGGTTGGTAATTCTAATCTGTAATTTAGCTTCCTATTTTTTAATAAAGTTACTAAAACCTTCTACTAATAAGGCTATAATACCTTCTAAAAAAAGAGGCGCTTTTACTAAACTAGGTAAATAAATATAATTACTCTTAATACTATAAATAGTAACTATTAGGTAGGAATAACTACTAAATATGCCTAAGGCAGATTAATTATTATTAAATACTAAAAGTTTATATCTAGTTAATTCCAGATTCATATTCCCTAAAATAGGGTATAGAATACTTACTAGGCTATATAATTTAAGTAAAAAAAGGGGTACTATATACTATACTAATGGAATTGGATATAAACTAAGGAATATTTTTACTTATAGTATTATTAAGATAATAAGAGCTAGGGTAAGAAGTAATTAAATAGGGTACTTATATATCTTAGTTAATACTAATAATTAGTATTAAGGGTCCCATTAATTCCTCCTTTTTTAACATAAAAGGAATAGTATAAGATTTATTTACTAGCTAAAGTATTTTTAATAGATATAGTAGAATTATTATTACTAAGTATTATTTTAAGAATAGTATTGAAATTATTATACCCTAAGTATAGGGTATAGGAAATTAGAAAGTATTATACTTTAATCTCCTTTAGTATTTACTCCTTATATACTTAAATTAGTTCCTTAATTTAGTAAAAGGTTATTTTATAAATATTTTTACTCCTGCTTTTTATAGTAGCTCTAATAGTATTAAAATAACCTAACAAATTAGAACCAAAATACACCCAAAAACACACATAATAGGTCTTACCTTTATTACTAAAAGCAATAAAAATTAAGGGAAATTAAGTAGCTTTATAATCTACAGGGTTAGTAAGAACCCCAATAAGGCGTAAGTAAGCACAAATTATATTACCTCTAGGAATAGCTATAGTGATAATTATATAAAAAGAACAGCTTTATAAGTAAATTAATTAGGATTAAGAGATTAGAATAGTAAGAAACACATACAATATTAAAATTATAAGCTTAAATTTTAGGGTATAGTGGGGATAGTAAAGAGAGTAATAAAGCTAAGCTAAAGGCTAAAAATCCCTAAACTACAAGTTTAAACCAAAATTAGGAAATACAGTCTACAGTTTAAGGGAGTTAGTAAATAAGTAAAAATACTAGTAAAGTAAAAATAAAAAAAAGTCTTAGGTAATAGGTAAAACCTAGTTAATAAAGTAATTAGTATTTAAAATTCTCTAATCTTAAAGAAAATAAATTAGTAAATAAATTAGGTTTCAACATAAGTTAAGCTAAAAAGCAAGGGGTTAAAGGAGCAGTCTATATACATATAGTTATAATTACACATAAAAAGTAAATTAATTAAATACCTTAAAGTAATAAAAAGCGCTACCTACCGTAACTTTATACCCCTTTATACATTTTAAAACCCCTATAAGCTTCTAAAAAGTTTCTAAATTAGAATTACTAAAAGCCTCACTTTCTAATTTTTAAATAAACCTTCTTAACTATAAGCTACTAAAGCATTAACTATATCCTTATTCCAAGTAAATATTAGGGAAAAGAAAACTAGGATTTTAATTAATATATAGTAAATACCTTATAGAATATAAAATTCTTATCTCTACAGCTTATACCAGGCAGGCTATATAAAGGGAGCTATTATAACACTCCTTTAAAAACTTCTTATAATACTATTAGCTAATCTTCTTTATAGCTACCTAACCTCTTTAGCATAGTAGGCATCAGCTAAGTACTCTTTTTTACTATCTATTACAATATTATAGCAATAGCCCTGGACTTAGCTATTACCTCCAGAGTACTACGGATATCAGCTATACTCACCTTAGGACACTACTAAAGTCCGCACATACCTAAGATAAAAAAGAAGCCTAAGTAAAATCGAGCTCTATCTACTTATTGCCCATAATAGCTCCTATCTACACCCCCAGTCCATCCAGGACACTACGGATATAGTCCTGCGCTATCTTAGAAATCTCTAGTATCCTAGGGTTATAGAGTATTACCTTAAAGTCCTTCTACATCTCTATATCTATAATATATAATATATCCCTTATCCTTATACGTAATTTAACCCGGGTACCTTACTTAGGTATTTTATAATCCATTTACTTACACTATAGTATATTATAGTTTCCGGCTTTTTAAAATACTACAATATATGTGCTTTAATACACAATAAATACCCTAGGCCCTATTCTTATTAGTAATAATAAACTATTTTAATTAAGGGTAGTCTATAATACCTTTCTCTTTTTTATAGAGCTTATAAATACTTATAATTTTTTTTATAATCTCTAATAGGATAATACTGCCTAACTTACACTACTAAAGCTTTATAATAACTTTTATTTTAGTAGCTATTTAATTTAAACTTAAGTAATAGTATCCTAAATACTAACTAAATAAGGCCATAATTAACCCCTTATATATCTATAGCTATAAACTAATTACTATAATATTCTAAAATAACTCTAAACTTTTATAGAAACTTTTTATAAAACTATTAAGGCAGGTAAGGATAGAGTAAGAAAATACTTATTACTAGCTATTTATAATCTATTATAGATAAGGCTTTAATATACCCTTATTAAAATTAAGAGAATTCTCTATATAAGTTCTCTATCCGTAATAGTAAAATATACTATATAGTAGGCTCTTACCTTAAATTATAAGGCCTTTATCTTCCCCTATTATAGTTAAGCTCTTAACTAAATCTCTACCCCCTCCCCCCCCCCCCCCCCAAATATGTAATTACACTAATATACTTAACATCAATTACCTTATATATACATATAGCTTAATATTTCCAGTATATTTAGTATATATAAAGCATAACTTTATACTTACTCTAAATACAGGCCTTTATACTTATATAATTTAAGGTTAGTTTCTATTAATCTATTCTATAGGCCTGTAGAACCTATTATTATCTATATAATTAATATTCTATATCCGCATATTAAAATCCTACTACTAGTACTAACAAGTATATCCTACTACAGCCATTACCTAAGCATAATAAGCCCAATTAAGTCCTATTACTAGTAATTATAAAAACAATAATTTTAGGACTAGCTACCCAAATTAAGTATTTATGAATTATAGCTATTTTAATTATTATTATTAATTAGTTTAAAATTACCCTATATATTTAAAACCTCTTTAGTAACCTTACTAATTAGTACCTTAGCTAATTCTTTAAACTTAGCTATATTAACCCCGCTATTATCTAACCAAAGCTTTACCTAAAACTAGATAGTATACTACTAGGAGATAAATTTAGTAATCTAATACTATATCACCTCCCTTAATAATATAAGTTTTATAGCCTTTTTATAGGCTTTATAAAAGTTATCTAGGTTAATAACTACTCCCTTTTTATTTTTAACTTACAGGCTATTAAAAAGGAAATAATAGTAATTAAATACTATTACCGAAAATACAAAATACTTCTTTAGGCTTACCTGGGCCTTTATTTTCTACTCTATAACTGCCTAATACCCCTAAAGTAAGATAGATTATAATATAATAAGTAAATACCTATTTATTTTATTTTAAAGGGTAGCTGTGATATTAGTAACCAGATTATGTGGGGAATAAAAGATTAGTATATTAGAAATATTTACTTTAAAGTAATCCTTATGTATACCTTTCTCTCTATACTAGTTATAATTATGCTACTAGTAGAGGTAGGCTACAGCTATCTTTATAACCTTTTTAATTTCTTATACGCCTATATACTAAAGGTAAATATTTATATTACCTACTATATCCTCTAACTAATTAATAAGCCTAATTAGTAAACCCTTTCCCAGCTCTTATACCTATTTACCTACAACTCTACTATAGGGTATAATAAGATTAAGCCTATTAATAATCTTAGTAGGAAAAACCTCTATTCTAGTATATCTAATATAGCATAACTTAAGAGGAGGGCTATAGGCCTTAATTATATAAATTATTTTAAGAGAAATAAATAATACCTCTAGCTTTATATATTTATTACTCTTCTTAATTATAGTAATTATATTCTAGGGTAAGTTAGGATAAAAGTACATACTTACCCCTATTAGGCTATTTTTATAGAAAAAGGTATTAATAGAAAAGATAATAATATAAGGATTAGGTTATATAATACCTATTAAGCTATTATACCCTTATATATATATAATCTTTCTATTATAATTATACACTAGCAAAAAGTTATTAGGCATATCTTTATACTTTAAGGACTTTTTTAAATTAAAAGTTTATATTCTAACTTTCCCAAAACTACTTACAAAGTATTCCTTAATAATTAAGACTTTAGCAGAAAGTCCTATTAAATTAATACTTTAGCCACTACTCTACTATATATTATCTATTTACCTCTTAATACCCAGGTCTATTAAGGAAATATTTCCTAGGAATTTTAAGTTTAGAGTACCTATTTAAATTAATTCTACTATAGTAAAAGATATGCTATATATAGCTATAGGCTTAGTATTATAGCCTAATAGTAGGGTAAAATCCATATTTATTAGTAGGGGGTTTATAAGGTAATTAATTATACTTTAATAAGGTATTTCCTATATAGATTATTTTCTTAGGTTTTTATATAAAAACTTTTTTAAATATCTTTAACTACTTTTAAGATAATTTAAAGAAGCCTTTTTATATTTATAATAATAGAAAACTAAGGTCTTATATAGTAGTTAAAGTAGGGCTATATAGTAGCTTTTAAGTTATTCCGGTAATAATATATATAGTTAAAGGTTTAGTAAAATATATTCTAAGAAGCTCTGTAAAGTTAAATACAGAAATTAATCTATTATTTTTTAGATATATGATTAGGTTATAAGAAACTATTATAATATTTACTCCCCCTCCTTCCTACTTTATTTACCAGGTATTTATCTATTCCCTACTATTTCCTTTACAACTCCTATTAAAAGCTATAACCTTTTAGCCTAAAGGTCCTTAACTATAACCACTACCCTCTAATTACCCCAGGCACTTTAAAATCTACCCTAGTTTTAGCTATTATAGGTTTATAAATTAGGTAAAAGTTTATACTACTATACTATTATTTCCTACACAATACTATAGAAATCCCTAGTTTTAAGTAAGCTAAGCTAATTAAATTAATTACAAGGTATTTTATACCTATTAGTCTTTTAGGTACCCTTATTTTATATTACTATTTAGGCCTATCCTAAACTTTCCAGCCTTAGCAAACATCCCAATAAACATATTAACCTACCTTCCTTTTTATTTCTAAAAGAGGATATTTAGTACTATAAAAAGCTATTTAAGTACCCAAAGCTATAAGCAAAGGCATCTTTAATACTAACTACTAGCAATATATAACCAATTACCCCCTAATTATATCCTTAGGGGCCCAGATTCCTAACTTACACTAATACTTACCCGGCCAATAAAATTACTATTAAGAGTTTCATATAGCCTTCCAAACTAAGTCCTATTATACATTTATAATTCTACTACTATAGCCTCTATTACAACCAGAGCCTTCTTTAACCCTTACCTACATACTAGGATTTACAGTACTGTTTTTAATACTACTAAGAGTACTAATACCTGCTATATATTTAATATCACCACTACTAATAATATCACTAATCTTTACTACCAGACTATAAAGCCACTTATATTAGCTAAAATAATTAATAGCCTTTTCTACAAAATAGGCCAAATTATAAATCTAATTATAAACCTAAAGGCTAATATAGACAAACTCTCCTACCTAATACAGCCCTACTAGCTAATTATAAGACTTAATACTACATAACTTCTTATAGTATATTACTATTACAGAATAAAAACTTATTATAACTATTACTAATACTAAATATTATAACTATCTAATATAATCCATAATCTCACTATTATCCAGTACTCCTTACAATATACTACATCAATCCCAATTTCTATAATAACTTTATATAGCGCCTTATAAGATTAAAAGCTTAACTACCTCCACATTACAAAATCCAGATACAAGCAGGCAATAATAGCCCTTAGCAACTTTATTAACCTTACCAACTTATACTAAAAGGGTATTCCTAATATTATAAGGGATATAATATATCTCCACATAAATATAAATAGTTTTCTTATACTAACTATTAAGAAGTATCTCTAAAAAATTACCCATAGAATCACACTTTTCAAAATATAACAGAGGGTATTTATAATAAGCCTTTTTATCTAGCTAAATTATAGTATTAAAAGCTATAAACAAGTTTTAGGTATATTTCCTAATAAGCAAACCCTAAAAAAAAGATATACCCAAAACCAGCCACATTAACAAACCAGAAAACCACCTAACCACCTAGCCAGCCTTATAAAACACGGAAAGCACAAAACCTTAAGTAACAACCCATAGCACCCTCATTCCCAGCAGTCTTAGCCCACTAACTACACCACCCACAAGCAATTCCATACAGCAGTCTAATAAGATAAAGAAAATAAGCAGTAATTACTTAAAGTAAGGTATTCACAGTCCCTAAATCTCCACCTCTTCTCAAGCAGTCTGCCCCACCACAGTATATTTACAAGCAAAGCTATATCCCCTAGCAACCTACTCCAAATTATCCCTACATAATAACTATTACCCTAATATAAAGCTAACCTTCCCACCTATATATAATTAACCCCTTAAGGGCATCCTTACTACTAAGAGTTATAATAAACCTCGTAGCTAATTTTAACTACCCTAGGCTTTAATACATTTTCTATATCTATCTAAGCCTAATACCATAGGCCATATACAGAAAAAGCAGCAATACATTCCTTAATAATTATA
Source organism: Diaporthe humulicola (assembly GCA_038088545.1). NCBI lineage: Eukaryota > Fungi > Ascomycota > Sordariomycetes > Diaporthales > Diaporthaceae > Diaporthe > Diaporthe humulicola. Next base: position 58,132 of record JBBWSL010000143.1, read on the forward strand.
TAATACATAAATCCAATTTAAAAAACCAAATTATTATATATAATATTTTCCAGGTTTATAAAACTAACTTCCAAATCGGATATCTATAATAATAAAAGAAAGAGGCCTAAAAAGTTTAATATCTCCAAACCCTAGGTATCTCTATTAAGGCCTCTTAGCTTATCTATTAAACCCTACAAATTAGTTCCAGAATTATCCTCCTATACATTAGGAAAAGCTTACTAATCCTACTAAATATTATTAATTAAATAGTAAAAATTAATAATATTAAATTTAGGTATAATCCCTAAACTATAGTAACTAGCTATTCCCAGGTCTATAAAATAAAAGTATAAGAGGCTTTAATTATTATAATTAATAAGTATATTTTTAAACTAAATATTAAAATAAATAATTAAGAGTGTTATTTTTATATAAATAAAATTAAATACCTGGGAAATCTCTTATATTACCTATATTAGGAAATTATTAGGTATTATAATATTTTAATTAAAGTATTTATTAGTAAATAATTTAAGGAAGTTACCATAATACTACTAAAGGTAAAGTATTTATAACTATTTTCTATTAGCTAAAGTTATAAATTAGCCTAAATATAGGTAAATAATATGCGGGTCTTAACCTAATTTCTTAGTTATATCTTAAATAGCCTATAAAAATAATAGCTTTCTATTTAATATATTAGTTAGTTTATAGGGGTTATCTAATCCAGACTTCCTAATAACTAGCTTACTAAATTAAAAATATATTATAAATTAGGTAATAGATTATACCCTACTACTAAGGTATTTACAGAAAAGATATTAACCTCTACTTTTACTATTTAGAAATAAATACCTATATTTAGTATTATTTATAAGACTAAAGGATATAAATACTAGTAGGGACCCTTTTTTAAAGCTTCTTAAGCTTTCTTCTTTATATAATAGCAAATTATTAGGTTAATTGAGCATAATAATAGGTTCGGGGAGTTAGTCCGCATAATCGTACACATAACTATATAATACTACCTTAACCTCCTTAGCCTATTTTATAAGGTTTAATAACCTGTATAGTAAGCCTTAGTCGCTAAAGTTATCCTTAACTTAGTTTATATTATAGGGTATAATATCTAATAAGTATAAGCAAAGGTTATATTTATAAGATTAGTTCTGTTTAAGATATATTAAACTAAAGCCTATAGATTATATTCTCTTTTTAAGGTTTTATAAGCTTTTAAAAATACCTTTAATAGTAATATCTTTAGTACTATAGTAACGTATCTGGGCTATAATAAGATATAGGTTTATATTATAAAATAAAGTTTAAAACTAAAGCTAAGGTTTAATTTCCTAAATAAGTATAGAAAAGGAATCTTATATAGAAAGAGATATTTCTATTAGTTATAATCTCTTTTAGCTTAAATATACTTATAAATATCATAATCCTAAATACTAAATATAAATACCAAATACAGTTATTACTATTATAATAACTATTAAAAAAACTCCTTTTAGGGCTAATAAGGCATAATAAACAGAACTAATTACAAAAGCAAAAGCGCAAACTACATCACAGGTATTATAAGGTTAGTATTAATATCGCAAAGGATTTAGGGCACTCATAAATATATTAGTTAAGAGTATATAGCATCTCTACTTAATTAAACTATTACCTACTATATCAGGCACTGCTAAATAAGTTTATTTAGTAGTAATAATAGCCATTATTTAATATTACTAATCCTAAACCTTAAGCTATACAGCCTACTCCCTATTACCAAGCCACCCCCTTATCTCCCCATTATTATTCAGATTATCGTATTATCCATAAGTACTATATATAAATACATTCCCAGAAATATTTACTATTAAATACCTTATTATAATCTCAAAAAAAGCCCCACTCACTAATTAAATAAAATAATTACTATTATATAAAGTAGGTTACCAAAATATAAATCTAAAATTCACCATTAAAGTACACAGATACAATATTCCACTCACCATAATCCCACTATATCTTAGGTAATAAATCATAAGCCAGACTATTCTAACCTTCAGCCACAATATACTTTATATATATAAATATATAACGAAAATTAGTAAATTAGTAGCTATAAGGGATATTAAATCCTATACTAAACTTTATTACAAAAAGTCTTTAACTAGCTACCAAAATACTAATTATTATAAATTTACCTTTAAAGCCTTTACAAAGTTATAAAAAAAGCTCCCCCTATTATAATTTAGTAATCTAAACACCATAACTTCATCCTCTAATATTTTAAAACCAATATTAAATTTAGAAATAGATAAAAAGGCTAAGCACTATAGCATAACCAGACTCCAAATTCAATAACTATACTAAAAGCATAAAGTAGAATCCTAAAGAATAGCTAAGGCTATAAAAAATATATTTAAATAATCCCTATTACATAAAACCTAATTTAAGAAGATATATAAATAACTTAAATTACTTAAGGATTATCTAGAAACTTTCCAGTCTAACCTATTTAATAAGATTAGACAGAGCATACAGCCCTACAACAAAATAAAGATCTATAACCCCAAGCTCCACTTAAACAAAATTCTTATACTTATTTTATATAATAAGGCCATTAGTATTAAGGCTAGCTATGCACATAAAGATTATAATCCTGCATAATAACCAGAGTACTAACCCTATATCTAGGAAAAAAAAAAAGCCCTCTAGTAGAAAGACTACCAGCCAGATTAGCCCACTACTAATTAGGAATAATTATCTTATCCATAACCCAGCATTTATCTAACTCCAGGCAGCCCTTAAAAAAGTAAATCCTACATACAGAATTATCTAGAAAATAGGAAAGAGTAGGTCTCCTACACAGCCTATAGCTATATATATCTCTAGGCTTAAACTAATAATTACCTACTATTTATAGTAAACAGGCATATTCTCTACAGTTTATTTAGCAGAGTACCTCAAAACCAACTACAATAGCCACATACTTAACTTTACACATCCAGTCAATAGTAGGAGCAGCTAGTTAAAAAGTAATACCTAATTACTAAAGCAATACTAACAAGCTATAAGCATACTAACTTATTCATAGCTTATTATAATTAAAAATATTTATAATATATCTTCCCTAATAAAAATATATAATAAGCTAAAGTTCCTAATAAGCTTCTAAGGGCTCCCATATATATATTTATTAATTAATACATACCAGTCTAATAACTAAATTATTACTATCCTACCTTATTTTTATTATATTAAATTTAAAAAGTTCTTTATAGATATGACTATTATAGAAATAGCCTTTTACTTCTACTAGCTACTTACAGCACTCTCTGCTACTCATAAGAAGGGAATTATATATCGGGATATAAAACCTAGTAACTTTTTTTATAACCTAGTAAACCAAAATAAGTTTTTAGTAAAATTCAGTCTTACTTAATAGCAGCGCAAGGGTAATATATTCTATTACTACATAAAACCAAATTAGCCTCTATAAATAATATATTAGATTCTAGCGGATCCCAGGTATATAGGGCTAGGATATCTAAAGAACAAAACCCAGCCGGCCTTAATATAAGCTACACTAGTATAAACAGCCATTACATACCAGAGGTACTATTTAAGTATACATTACAGACCATCAAAATTAATATATAATCTATCAGTATTATTCTCCTATGTATATTAACCCATTACTTCCCCTTTTTTAAGCTAGCGGATAGCATCAAGGTACTTATAAGTATAGCAAAAGTCTTTAGGTACAGAAGGACCCATACAGCCAGGCAACAATATAGGATAATATTTAAGACCACCCTATTTAATACTAATAAAAACGGATATAGCATTAAAAAGGAGATTCTCTAAAATATTAACAGTAATAAAGAGTACTAGCCATTCAATACAAACAAAAGAATTACCATTAATTTCCTCAGCTAATACATAAAACTCAACCCTTATTCAAAAATAAATACCAACCAAACTCTACAACACAGGTTCCTAACTCTTAAAAAATATACTTAAAATAAATTAAAACCCTATATCATACTAGGAATCAATAAAAAAAGGCAGTTAGCTACACAAATAGGAAATAAGCGAGACAGTAGGCAGTAAACTATTCTATATACACAAACAGGAAAAAATCCAATAAAGAAAATAAACTTTTCTAAGAAAATACTACTTATTCTATTTATTAAGTATTTCTTATTACTAGGTATATATAAAAATAGCAATCACATTTTAACTAGCTATTTCTGGGAAAGTGGGAGTTTATAGTTAAAATTACTCTACTTACATACCATATCTTATAAAGGCAGTTCTATAGGAATAAGAGCAGAAAGGTAGTACTACAATAGGGTATAGCTGCTACTTAATTACCACATACAGAGTAAGGTAATACTCTATATATAAGGTTTATACCCCTTTTCTTACCCCTTTTAACTCTACCTAAACCCCAAATACATACCTAACACAACCCCAAACCAAAAGCACTATTCTATACCCTTACTTAGACTATTAGTACCTAATCTAATACCCTAAATATAGCTCCCACCCAGCATAACCAGTATCTATCTACCCTCCTTATCTATATTAATACATACACATCCTACTAGCAGTATAAACAAATATCTTTATAAGCTAATATACTTATAGCCCCAATAAGTTATATTAGCCTTATAAAGACTAGCGCTATATATAATAGAGAGGATTGGATTAATATCCAAATACAGGAGCTTAAGCGTATAATAAAATTAAAAACTAGCTAAAACCAGGCTATAAAAGCTTATATTACCCAGCCTAGTAAGGGTATTAATACATAAATAAACCCATTAAGCCTAATTAAGAGATTAAATAACCTTACAAATCTAGCATTTATAATCATTAACACAATTTCTACTTAAAAAAATAAAATAATCTAGGATACTATTAAGTATATATATAAGCCCTTTATAAAGCTATATACCTATTATACTAATACTAAGGGAGCGTTTATTAATACTATAGCCCTATTAAGATATACTACTAAATACATAACTATTAAAAATAAGTACCAGCTTATAGTAATTACAGTACTCGCAAATAACACCCAGTTACTCCTAATCTTGAATAATATATAGTATACAGGCATAATATCCTCTAATCTCCTTAAGGTTATTAATAAAAACTTTCCTAATAATTTCTTACCCCAAGCATATACTAATAGTAGTAACTAAAAGCTACTAAGAATAATAAAGCAGGCTATTAAAATCCATATACAGATACTTATTATATTTATAATATTAAATACTTAGCACAGTACCCCCCTTAGCTAATTTAAGGAACTATTTATACTTTAGCAGTTTTATAAGAAATATAATAATAGTATAATTAAAAGCATATAGCTATGTAACCTAAAACTAATCTATAATATACTACAGATAATATCTCTACCTAAATACATAAAATATACATAGGTTCTTTATAAATCCAGTATAACTAGCAAATCTAATACAGGTTTAAACTTAAAATATTAATACCTATTAAAGCCTTTCCTACACACTTTAACAAAGTAAATCTATTCTACTACTAACTTAATTAACAGAATACACAAAAATACAGCAACTCCTATATATAGCAGTAACAGCAGCGCCACAACAGCAACAGGCTAAAGCAGCCCATCTCTATACATAGCACCTAGGACAAAGAAGCCAACTCAAAACACAGTACAGCTTCACAAGCGGTCTATCTCCTTCAATTAATATAAAATCAAGCCAGACCACACTACAGTACTTAAAAAAGAAGACTTTTACAAACAATAAAAGGGCACACCTACTCCCTAATAGCAGGGCTAAGCAGGAGCCTAGGCATACCACTACCCCATAGGAATATTATATAGTTAATATTATAGAAAAGAATACATATAAGTTTAATAAAGAAGAAAAAAACTGCAATATAGAGAGGGTTAATAACAATAAAATCCCACCAACTAGCCCTAACTTATCTAATACAGACAATCAAATAACAGACTCCTCACACCCTCTTAATAACCCATACCAAAACCAATTAAACACACCTCTACTAAAGATATCCAGCCTTAACCAGGCTTCAGCCAAACCAATACACAAAAGAGTATAAATATAGCTCTCACAAATATCCGCACTAATAAACCTAATAGGAGGAAGTATATCTAAGTTATACACTATAAGTATACAGTCCTAAGAAGAGGAGAATATAATAAAAGGCTTAGCTTAAGATAGAGAAAAGTAAAGTAATTAGGGAGATAGGCTAAGTTTTAGGGTATGTTTTTTTTATATATTTAGTCCTATTTTAGTCTCCTTAGGTAATACTAATTCGGTATTATTAGGTTTAGGTAAGTCCAGGGTAGATAATAGAAATACAGAAAAATATTCTCTAGCTAAAAATAATAGTATAGAGGAATATGGAATAATTATTATAGCTAAATTATAATAGAAAGCTAGACTTTAAAACTAAAGATAAATAACGATAACAAAGAAGGATAGGAAGATTTTACTATAAATAAAGAAAGAAATATCAAAAGTAAAAAAAAGGAATAAATAGGCTTAGTTAAAAAAAAGGACAAGTATTACAGAAAAAGTATAATAAGTTTTAAAAACTTAGGGGGTTAAGCAATAATATTAGTATATTAGTCTAAGTAATTAGGATAAACTCTAAGATTAGAAATCTTTAAAGGCAGTTTAAGTAGCAACATAGTAATTACTAAAAATCCAAGCAGAATCAAGGATATACCACCTTAAGCAAGGAGAAAATAACATATCCCTTAGGTACCACTATAGGCAACAACATAATAAATATAGAAGAATATTAGGCTATATTAGAGAGTTAAATAGGAAGGCAGTCTTATTAAGTTACCGCTAACAAAACTCACAAAACCAGATTAAAATATTTACAGTATAATAAGGATAAAGTTAAAACTATGGATTTTAAACCTAACAATTTATATAATAAGGTACCTATACCCTTTACCTTATAGACTACTAGGTATTAGTATATAATATAAAGTATAAGCCTAATCTAATTAGCTCTAGGGACTAGTATACATAAGTAATCCGCAGTGGATTATCTTTTCTTATTACTACCTTATCAGCATTTATTAAACCTATTATTTTTCCATATCTACTATAAATATAGCAACAGCTCCACTCTATCCCCTACTCTATCTCCTACTACATCTCCTACTCCAACCACCATACTCCATCCACCACACTCCATCCCCTATACTCTATCTATTAAACCAGTTCCATATACTATATTACACTCTATATAGTACATAATCCTCTATTATGCCCTATTATTATACTATAGAACAGATTTATGGGGTTATAACTTTTCGGATTTTCTAAGCTTTAAGGAGTAAAGGGTCTCACTTTTTATACATAATAAAGGCTAGGCTAATAACAATAAGTTCCTTTATAACTATTAATTCCAAATAACAAAAGTCATAAGCTTAAAGTAAAGGATTTTCTAAAACCCATCCTTTTATTAAGCCTAATAAATATATACAATCTCAGCAGATAGGCTAATCCTAACTATTTACTTAATAAACAGGGCGTTCTTCCCTTACTATCCCTTTATTCTAATAAGTAATTATCTACTTAAATAATTAACTATATACTAACATTCCTAGTATTCTTTACTAATATCTATATCCCTTCACCACTATAGCCTTAATATTTTTTACTACCTTTCCTAACTATTATATACATAGTAACCCACTATTACTTAATCTCTTGCCTGCCAAACTGCGAGTTTTCTTCAATCTAGAACAGAAATAGGCCCTACTTCGTATATATATTAGAATTAAATTACCTATTAGTCCATTATATCTCAACATTCCACTAGACAGAATTAAGAGTATTTCTCTTATAATAGGCCTACCTACCTATATCTATTATAAGGTTACCTATATCTTCCTAATTACTCCCTAAAAAACACAATAACTAATTACAGAGGTAAAACAGGCTACCCTTAACTAACTATATATAATTACAGAGGGTAATATTATACGTATGTTATTACCTAATAGTAGCTATAAAATATCCCACCTTATAGCATTTTACAACACTATTAGCTAAAAAGGGTTCAAGATAGATCTAACTTATACAAATTTATAGTCCTTATATTTTAACTAAGGTAAGAGGGTAATAAAGAATAAAGATACCTTATAGCCCCCTTAGTACTTATTTTTAATAAATAACCCGTATAATAACTTATAACTATCACCAACCTTATCTTTAATAAACAATAACCTCCCCCTATACCCAAACCCAATATTAAATTATCTATAAGTATCCCTATCCCCTTTACCTTTTAATAACAATACTTACAAGTAAATATATACACTATTATTATCACCATTATATTCTACACCAAATTACTACATATAGAAACACCTTAATCTAATTGTTAGAGACCATAAAAAAAGGGTTTATAAATTACTACAACATATAACAAAAAAGGAGAAGAGTATAAGAAATCTTATAGCAAATATAGAGGTAAAAGAGGCAATAATAAACAACAAGGTTATCTAACTTAAGTTACTATTAGCAAAAGTCCAAAAAAAGAAGGCAGCTTTACACAATATTAATAATTTCCAGTTAATAAAGCATAAATAAGCACCTAAAAAAGGGTATAGCACATCCCAAGCTTTAACTATATCTCTAACTACTAAAAGCTTATTAACTATATCCATATCCTTAAATATCTCACATTATATTCAAGCTTATATAAACACTTAAGTTAATCGGCTACGTAATAAAATTAACAGGGACTTTACTACTAGTAACAATATTAACCTAAAAATAAATAAGAAGGATATATTAAATACTATCCGGAAGGCTATTAATAAGGCTATAGATAAAGTAAGGTCGCAGATAATAAAAGCATAGGGGTAAAGCTACCACTCCCATAACCAAAATACATAAATATATATAACCTTTAAACAGAATTATAATCAAACAGGAAAGCTAAGTAACTATTAATTAATTAAAATTAAACTAATAATAACTCTTATTAACTACCACACCAAATAAGGCAGAAAAGCTTAGCAAATACTCTAAGTCTCTTAGGAGCATTATTAAAAAAGCCTAAATCAGTAATTATCAAATAATGCAACATATACACACCAAATCCAAAACCTTCCTTTATACTCTATAAGCCTCTAAATACCCCACTTTTAATTTAGTCTTAAGCACATTACAACACAATTACTTAAAACCTTAGAAATCGGCCACACCAGCTACTCTTCACCACAGCTACTTACACATTCAGATACCTCCTTAAGTACAGGCAGCTCTAATTTATTCCTCCTTTTAAGTATACAGCGCATCTTCCTCTTTTCAAATCTAGCTTTATATATTAAGAAAAAACAGTACTCCCTTCTATAAACAAAGTCCGCTTACTATATCTACACCTAGTAATAAGGTAGAAAACTGCCTAGTTATTACCCTCTACTTTAATACTACCTTCTCCAAAGTTACATATATATATAATATTTTTAGTATAAAGACAGATATTATTTAGATTACAGACTAGCCTAGTTAATAGCCCTTATTTTTTCTACTTATACCAGCCTTATCTTATTATCCTATCTTATTACCTATACTTTACTATTATATTCTAAATTATTCTTTCTAAAATACTTTTATAATAACATTTCTTAAGAGATTAACTAATAACACATATCTTTTATTATCCTTATCCCCCCTCCCCTCTGGCTTACTTTATTATATTAAATCCCTCATAAGGCTATACTATAAGTAGCTATTCCTTAGGAGGTAATAGTATACTATATTATTTAGTAAGGTATTATCCTAAACAGAGCTATAATATAGGATATAATTACCTTTTAAGGTACCCTACTAAGAGCAGCCTTTTCGGCTTATCTTCTAACAAGCACTACTAACACTTATCTAATAGGTCTTAAAAGTAAAAGGCAGGCTAAAGTCCCCATACTAATTATATACAATAATTAGGAACCCTTTAAGTTTAAGTAGGGTAGCTAAATCTCCTAGTACAACCCTGCTACTTATAGAGTTAAGCTATTACTTAACTATAACTAAAATTAGCCTATCTATTTATCAAAATTTAGTATTAAGAAAAGCCAAAAAATATTCCCACATAGTCCTATAAATATCACCCAAAACTTCTTTTAAGCTATTTATAACCACACTCTAAAGATTATTTAGTCTATAACTAACTAAGCCTTATATAACTCCTATTAAAAAGATTTTATTCTAATTATACCTACTATCTAGTTTAATAAGGCTAAAAATCTAACTTTAAAGGTAAGTAGGATATTTAGTTATCTAGGTTATATACTCTTAAACTTATTACTACTTAGTAAAAACAGGCGGCAAAAATAGCCAGAGTCTACTCTATAATTTTAATTAAAAAGCCTAAGGTAGCTATATTATATATATTAACTACAAATAAATATACTATTAAGGTAAAACATAGTAGAGTTTAAATTATACTTAATAGAGTATATTATATATTAATAGTATTATATTTAGAATTATAATACCTTTATTATTTATAATACTAATAGTAGTACTATTAATTTTATTATATATATAATTAAGAAGATAGTACCTATTAAGTTATTAAAGCTTATCCCTAGATAAGGTAAATTATTTAATTCTCTTAATTTAAATAATTATTTTAAGAAAATAGTTTAAGAATTAGTTAATAATAAATAGTTCTCCTATCTTAAGAAGCCTAATAATAAGGGTATTAATACCTAATCCTTAGCTCTTAATTAGTTTAATAAGCTTATTAAAATTACTTTTAATAGTAACTCTAAAAACCTTTTCTCTATTAAATTTTATAGGGCTAAACTTTAGCCTAATAAAGCTACTAGCCTATATTCTAACTACTAGGTTATTAATAGGTATATTAATTATTAGATTTATTACCTCCCTTTTAATCTTAGTACTAAAATTATATAACTAATAATATTTTATAAAATATCTTTAAATCCCTTATCTAGAATATCCTAAAACTACTTAATAATTAAATTTAAAAAGCCCTTATTATTTAAGAAGATTAAAGTATATAAGTATTTACCCTAAGCTTTATAGTTCTTTATAGTAAGTTAACTAATATTATCTATATAAGGAATCTTCTTAATTAGCGGATTTAGCTTAAATAATTACCTAAAAAAATAATATAAAAAAGCCTATAAGGGACAGGGAATTAAGGTTATTTAGCTATATAATAAGTAGGAAGCTACTATTAAGTAAGTTTTACGGGTTATACTACTATAAAGCCCAGAGGTTTTATACTTAAATCTATTTTAGGGAAGCCATACTTAGTTATTTGCTAAACTAGGTAGCTATAATCTCCACTAGGGCTATTTAATACTACCTAGGTATAGCATTTTACTATTTCTAATAGGATTTTACAAAACATAACCAGGTAGGAGATTACCATATAATAGAGTATATTAGAAGAAATTATCTTAAAAATAGCTCTTATTTAGGGTAGTAGTATTACTCCTATTTTAGGTTTCTAGTAGATGTATTATTAGTATACTAAGCTAGGTATGGTTGTAGTTAGTAAAAATAAATAGGTAAATCCTTAAGATTATAACTTAAAGTAAATTAATTTATTAAGTAAGTATTCTACAAAAACTTTACCTATAGAATTCTATAATAAAAGACTAAAAAAAGGTTTATATAAAGAATAGTAGGTTTTAAGTTAATACTAGAAAGTTCTCCTATAACCTATAAGGGCCTAATCTTAGTTCTTACTTACAGATAAATATACTATCTAATCTTTTATATTTTAATAAGGTATAGAGTATTTAAGTACTCTAAGCTTATTATAGCTACTATTAAGGACAGGAGAATATTCCTATAGCTAAGAGCTGCTACAATAAATAAATACCTACTTAGGTAGGTAAGTACCTAAGTACAGTACTTAATACATCCCTAGGTACCCAGGCAGCTATATGCCTAGGGATAACAGCCCCACAGATAGCACCCAAGTCCAAACTTCCAAAAAGTAAAGTAAGCCCAATATTATTCCTTCTAAGCCAGATAGTTCAGTACAGCTACAAACCTCACACAGCACAACACTAACTACCCTAAATCTAAAAACCTCTATCCACTAAATATCACTTAATACTAACTCAAATAAGTTAAATAGAAAATATTATAGGCAGGAATTATATCTAATTATATCAAAAACTATACCCCTTACCACATATTATATTCTAGGGAGCTTATAATATACACTAAAATCAACATAATTACAAACTTAAAAGAATACTCTCTATATATACCCCTAACTACCTTAATAAGTAACCCTAAATACCTAACTAAAATCTTAAAACTACACATACTAACTAAGAGTAAACCTATATTATTTTTAGCTATTACTTCCTTATACTTAAGGCTACTAAGTTAAAACATACTTACTAAAAATATTAACAAACTCGGCCTAGGTTTAACTAACTATATCTACTATTTCTTAGGTACCTAAGTATATTTATTTATATTTCCCTTACCTTTTAGCACTATTAATAACACTAATAGCACCTATAAAAGTAGTAAATTAATAAATAATATAATAGGGGGTAATAGTAGGGCCAGAAGGGGTAGTATAGGCTGGAAGGGCTAGAGGAGTAGTAATAATAAATTAAATATACAAGTAACACCTATAACTAGGCTTTTAGTATTACCTCCCTAAACAAAGCCTAATATAGCAGAGGAAAACATTATCCTTAAGCCTAACTATAATATAGTAATACCCGGGCTCCCAGTATCCCCTCCATACACAGAGCCTAATATAGCTAAAAAAAATAGCTTACCTAAGCCCAAGTATAGTAAATTAGAGGCTACATCCCTAATATTACCTCCTAAAACAAACCCTAGTATAACAGGGGAAAAAGACTTACCTAAACCCAGGTACCATAAACCTAGCTATAATAATAGTATTATAACAGCCTCTATTACCCTATCCTATATTTATAAGGAGTTAAAAGGAGAGTAACTACCTTTATAAAAGCATAAAGTCTGCGAAAAAGTATAAAGCCTTATTAATATTATAAAAATACTTTAACATATTCTAAAGGAGACTATCACTATCTCTACCATTATTCACAATTGTAATATTAAGCTAGATATAGCTTAAACTAAGGACCTTTATCCTAGTAAAATATCTATAATTATAAATTAAGAAAAGCCACTAAGAAGATAAGCCTAATACCCTAAACCCAGCTTTAGCCTTAAACTAATTAAATCGGGAAATAAGCTAATAAGATTATATACTACTAAGGGAACTTAACCTATTAATATTAAACTCCTTTAAGGACCACACTTACCTATAAAATCAGAGGGATTACCTTAAAACCCAGAAACATATTTTAAAAGTCTTAATCCTAACTAGCAAAGACTAAACTATTAGCCAGAACCAGGTTAACATAAGTAATATAACCTTCTACTTAAAGCTAAGATATTTTTCCACAACTAGCTTTCCTCTATTTAGTTATAATACCCACTATATATTTAAGGAAATAGATAGTATTTAAAAAGTACTATTAAAATTAAATATAAAAGGCAAAAAGGCTTTTTAAACTGCGAAAGTATTCTACAAATACTATCGGGAAAATATTAAGCATAAGCATAAATTAATAAACTTTATCTTTAAAATAATAAATAAGATAAAGGATACCATACATCCTATACATAATATTATCCATAAAGCACATAATACCTCACAAATACCAAGCCTCTCTAAGCTAAAGAACTTTATTAAGTAGTACTACCCTAGCTATAATTATTCTAATATATTTAATAACATAAAAAAAATCCATAAGGAATTAAAAAAAACTATATAAAATCTATAAATACTATAGGAGATTATTAAAGCGGGACTTCTAACCAAAAAAAAGCTACACAGTATATTAAATTAAGTAATATTTTTTTTAAAAATTAAACTAATTTTAGAAAATATTTTATATTAGGGTGGGTATAATAATAAGATTCTCCAATACTACTTTCAAGCAATAGCAATCCTAGTATTTTTATCCCTAAAGTCTTTATAATACCTTAATAAACTTATCTCTATATAGTAGTAGGCTATCAAAATTACCCAAAAAAATACTACCAAAAACCCTCTACCAATAAAAGAGAATATAAAAGGTATTATAAAATCCCAATAAGGATAAAATCTTAAGGCTTATCCTAGCGGAAAGCTAATTAAAATCAAGGTTTTACACTCTTTAAAGGCACTCCATTACCAGTAATATGTCTGGCATTCCATACTATGTATACCATAGACCATTATATACATTTATTATTTCCTTTATCGGCTATTAAAAATAAAGGCCCTATTAAGAAAAACAGGTTTCAATAATAATCTTACTAAAAACTAAAATAAGGATAATTATTATAACCAGAAGAACTCCAGGCTATTAAACCAAAAGGCCCTATTTAACACACTTAAAGGTAGAGATCCCCGGGTTACACTCATAATAGAGAAGCTTTTCCTCATCAACACTATCTTCCACCAGCAACAGGTAGCGCAAACCATACTACAAAAATACTCTAACAATAATACCAGGGCTCTTAATATAATATTTATTACTAATAAGGGTAGAAAGCATATCAAATAATAAAACCTCCAGTACATTCTTAAAGCTTATTAGCAGTTTTATACTTATAAGGCATACAAAAATAATATTCGTAAAGGCTTTAAAAACTTAGTTTAACTATTATATAGCACAGCCTTTAAGGCAGGTATTATTAAAATAAAGCTAAAGAGCTTCCTAAAGGCCTACTATAAATATATTCTCGTAAAGCTCTAGCTAAATAGGCAAAATTATACTAAGATATTCCCAATTATTAGGGTCTTACGCACCACATATAGTATATACATTATGCTTTTTAAGGCCTTATAGGAGGAGATATTTATAGGTAGTATACTATAGCTATCCAACCTAATTACTACTATACAAAACATCTTCTAGAGCTGTATTATACCTGAAAGTATGCCAGACTATATAAAGAAAAAGGTTACAGATAGCCTACTATAAAAGATTAAAGCTCTTTTAGCTAAAAAAAAGGTTCTAAAAGAGCTGGAAAAATAAGTAGAAAATCTATCCCAGAATATCTTACCCAGTTTATCTATAGGAACCCAGATAATAAGGGGAAGTAATATACTATATAAAGATTATACTAAAAAGTTTAAAATATTAATAACATTATTAGAAAATAGTAATAGTAAAAATAAAAGAAAATAAATAAAGTAAGGACTCTATATTATATCTAAATAACGGCTAGAGATAATAAATAATAATAGCCAGTAGGGAAACACATAACTTTAACTTAAAATAATACTACCTTAGCCAGAACACATCCACTATATAACCCACTATAGTATATTATTATATATCCCAGAACTACCCATAAAGGGCAGAATACTATCAAAATAACCATAGCCTCTTTAATTATATACTGAATTTTATATTAAAAACATAGGTATACTTACCCAGTAATAAATCACAGTATTACCTTAAGATAAAGTAGCTAAACTAAGCTAATATACCATAGCGTAAAACTAAAAGTAATACAATACTTTCTTATAAATAAAGTTATTATTAAACTTAGATATATAAGGAAGTAAAGTTAGTACTATTATATTCCGGGAATTTATAAAGGTCACCTTAATTCAGCTTAATCCACTAAGATAAAGAGCTTACTATATCCCCATAATTAGTAGTAAAAGGAGAAACCTTCCTACTTATAGGGAGCTTTTATTATTAATAATATAAAAAATAGGATTATTATTAAAATAAATAATATTAATTATTTAAGTTACAGTTATTTATAAGTATAAAAATTAAGTAGTATAGGGTATAATATTTATATAATAATAGTAGTAAACATACTAATAGTCTTAAAGATAACTATATTAGCAGTATAGGTAGCCAGGATTACTTAATAGCTATTCCAGCTACATAAAGGCTGGGTAGCTAAAGCCCATAAAAGCTGCACATATTTTACTATAGCCTAAGTATTATTAACCTTATATTTTATATAATTTATAAAACTACTAGGAATTACAGGGAGAGATAAAAGATAAAGTATTAATACTACCTTTACTAGGCGGTCCATAACGGATTAAGGGACTTTAGAAGTTAGACATTACCCATAGCTAGCGGCAGCTACTAAACAGCTAATAAGCACATATTATCAAAATAAATAAAGTACTACAGGACTCGTTATTAAGACTATTAAGTAAAATACTAGACTCGCTTTAGATAATATATATAAATCCTAGCTTAGCTATAAGTTACCTCTAGGGATACTTCAGGCTATATCCTTTAATATAGTTAAAAGAGTGGCTAAAGCTAATACCGGGGCTAATATAACCTAACTTTAGTATTAAGTAGTTACTAAAACTAAGTGTAAGTACTCTAATAGTAATTTTATTAGCTATTAGGACTTATTATAATCTAATTCTATTAATTAAGTAGTGAAAAATAGAAACTTTCCTCTAGTATATATATTCTAATTATTATCCCCTATAAGGTAAATAAGGACAGGCCTTTTAAAACTAATACTAGAAATAGCCCCTTTACTAATATAAAGAGTTAGATAATTCTAAAAAAGAACTTTATAAATACTAAAGGGGGTATTCCCAATAAATTTAGTAAGGTATAGTCCCTATTTAAATTATCTCTATTTATAATTAGGGCTAATTAAAAATAGAAAGGCAGCTCTAGTATAAAAATAAAATTAAAAAGGAAATTTAACTTTTTACTTAATACTAAGTTAGGTATATTATCTAGTAAATTAAATACGTATAGCTGGGATAGAGGTATAATAATAACTAATATTATTAATTCTAATACGGCTTTATAATTAAGTATTACAGGCTATAATTAATTAGGTAGGGGATAATTACTAGATCACTTTTATAAAGCCCTTTACTATCAGAATCTTATAGGGTTATAGATAGTAGTAAAGGAAATCCCAGTAACATAAGTAGTAATACCGGAGAGAAGGACACAGCTTAATTAATTAGGAAACCTAAAGTACAGAATTAAAAAAAAATATAGTACGGGAAAAAGCCAGTATCTTAAAAATCTTCTAAAAAAAAGGTATACTAGGATACAGTATTAGTTAAGAAGCTATACTATATAATCTTTTTTCGGATAGTTTAGCCTTTACTAAATTAGGTAGTTAGTCTCTTTATTAATTATACTAAATATACTTATATTATTTCCATAATACTTAATACTAATAATAACTTCTCAAAAGTCATACCAGGCTAAAGATTAATATATAAGCCAGTAGTTATAATACTAACAGTCCACTACAGACCACTCTTTTATTAATAACAATAATAATATTCAAGGATTATATAAAGAGGATCTTACTACTAAGCACCCACACATCTAATATAAAACGGCTATTATTAATTTACTATTATGTATAATCTCTATAGGAAGTAGGTAATTTACAATATTATTAAAAATAGGATTTACATAACTAGATATAAACTTAATATTTATAAGCATTATCTCTAATCTGCATAACTCAGTAGTCTAACTAGCAGCACTTTCTACTATAGCATCCCACATTATCAACACTACTAGCCGGCCTCCAGTAACACCAAATTAAGTCCTTATCTCCCTACTTAACATCTCTTACAATTTTAGCTAATAAGAGGTATCAGTTATATACATAATACTACTAGGAGCGGGCTCCCTTACCCTCATATCCTAAAGATAATTAGTAATCTTACCAGATATAGTATTAATAATCTTTACAGCTATAACTAAAGCATTATTAAGCTTACAGTACTTAAAAAGGCAGCCCAGCTTTACTTAGGGGTCTATATCAAATCCCGCATCTTTAGGCTTACAGTACTTAAAAAGGTAGCCCAGCTTTACTTCAGAGTCCACTTCAAGCCCTACAGGCTCTACTAATAAGCTTATATTATTATCTATATTACCCTTATCCAGGTATATAATATAATTAAACTAGGATAAGATTAGCAGATACCCTAGGGGGAGGCTGTATTTATAATTAACTAACAATCAACTCCTCAACATATACTACTAAAGCACAGGCTAATTTACTTATTGTTTTAAGGGTTTAGCAAAAGCTCTTCTATATATTAGTAAAAGGGTTAGAATTTCACATTAAGTATAGCTTTATTTTATAGGTAGCGTTAAAGGCTACTTTAGTTTTATATTTCTTAAGCTACCGCTAAACTTTTACCTACTTATTAATTACAGAGTTATTAATATTAAATACCTTATATGGCTTTATAGCTACATAATACTAATAGTATATTATTACTTTTTTATTCTTAGCTAAAAAATATTAATATTATAAAATTTTAAAATCTTTAATTTATAAATTAACTTACTAATTTAATTAAAGTATATATTTTTCTATTTATCCTTTTTAAAAGTCTTAATTTAAGTATTAATATAAAGCCTATATAGGGTTTCCCTTAACTTACTTTTTATAATATTCTTTATCTTTTTTTTCTACTTTCTGGATATTGCTTATATTAGGGTTATAAAACCAGAGTCTACTATATTATTTTAACTGTAAAGGGGTAAGTATTATAGAAATAATAAGAGCCTAATAATGTAACTATATACTTATAATAGTATCGGACTTTAAAAGGGCTAGTATTAGAAGTATATAGGTAGTAAAAAGCTAAAACCTTATAATTATTTATTAGTAGTAAGATAAACTAAGCTATCTTATAGTAAGTAATTTAAAAACTTAAAAACTACCTAATTAATATTTATAAATTCTTACCGAGAATAAACCTAATTACTTAAAAACTTAATTATATTTATTAAGCTTTATAGCTAATAGCTAAGGTAATCTTTACTTTCTATAATACTCCTACTTTTTATTAATATTATTTCTATCTTTATTTATATAATTAAAATAAGTAGCTTCTCCCTAACTTTATTACTTAATAAACTACCTTTTATAAGTTAAACCCAATACTATAACTTAAATACTTATATTCCTAGTACTTTTAATACTTAATAAATTATTAATTCCTTTATTTATATAATAAGTGTATTATAAGGCCTATACTTTTTTTATATTGCCTCTAGCTTTTAAGTACCTAAAACTTGTATTAGTAAGTAATATATTATAATATAAAATAGAGGAGTTATTCTTTTAGGATACTATCTTATTTAAAAAGGAAAATAAATTTAGAAATCCTTTTAGTATACTAGTAGGATAACTAATACCTAGGTAACTTAATAGTAAAAAGGTACTAAGTATTAAGATACCCCCTATATTAATAATAGATAAACCCTTATTACCTACTAATCTTATATAGGTAGTCCTATTTTTAGAATTATAAATTTAAAAATCCTTTTAATTATAAAAGTAGTATTTTTAAAAGTTAATTATAGCTAATTTTATAAGTATAAGAAAAATTATCTAATTTAAAATTAAAGCTATAATTAATAAAACCCTAAAATAATCCTACCTCCTTCTTAATAAGTAATACCTTTTTAGCTTTAATTAATAAGCTATCTAAAATATTTATTATTAGTATTATTTTCTCTAGCTATAAAAATTCCATAGAATATACTAAGCTGGGTAATAACAGTTTATAACTACTAGGCATACTTAACTCCACAGTATTAGTATTAATACTAAGCTACTAAGCCAACATTATACTTAAAAGGCCAGATAAATTAGGTACCCTATACAATCTTAGTATTATAAAAGGAGCAGGTCCTTTATTAGAAGTAATACTATCCTAGCCTACAGTTCTAGTTAGCAATAAAGTAGTAAATATAAGTATGGCAGGAGTAAGGGCTAAAACTCCTAAAAACCCAGTATTTAACCTAAAGGGAGAGCTTCCTAATAAAAGTCATAACCTCTAATAATTTACAATATCCTTACTATATTTCCTTAAAAACACACATAATAACATTTAGTAATAAAACTAGGTTACTAGCTTATCTACTTAGTAGATAATAGAAAACTTATTCCTAATAAATTATACCAAAACCAGTTTTCTAGCCTATACTTATCTAATTTCTATAGCTAATTTAATTATATATAATCCCTATAATATTAGGCCTCTAGCCTACTATTATCTAAATTCTATAAGCGGTTTAGTTAAAAATAACCCTACTTAAGCCAGCCTTTTAGTAAGGCCTCTTTACTAATCTATAATTAATTTAATTATATATACTCCCGCTAATACCTTACTACTAGCTTATAATTATCTAAAGTTTATAGCTAATTTAGTTAAAAATAATCTTACCTAGACTGGCCTTTTAGCTAAGCCTTTTTCTTAATCTATAATTAATTCCATTCCAGATAAGCACTTAGTAGCTAGCACCTTAATTAGCCCTTATTTAAATTCTATAGCTAATTTAGTTAAGAATAGTCCTACCTAGGCCAGCTTTTTAACTAGTTCTTAACCTAACCCTCTATTAAGTCTAACCTTAGATATTAACTTAGATACTAGCACTTTAAAACCCCCTCTCCCTTATAGGACTTTTATTCCCCATAATAAAAAGTTTAATAAGGTTAAACTATATATTTAATATTTTAACCTCTATACTTATAGTAAGTATCTAGTTATATACTATAATAGCCTAATAAAAAACTTACTATCTTTTAATAAGCCTCTAATTTATTATAATAATATTAATGTACTAATTAAGTATACTATTATATAAATAAGATTACTTATCTAGAGTATACTAAAAAGAAAAAAGCTTATAATATATTTCCTAAGTCAGTATTAGGTAATATTCTAAAAGTCTAAAATACTTTATAAATAAAGTCTTATAAACGCAAAATCCAGAAACAAAATATTAAATAAGCAATATTAGTAGCGGAACCTATAAAGCATTAAAAGGCAGAGGAGGAAAAGTATAAAGAACTATTCCTTATTACATCTTAAATAGTAAAGGCCGCATAGTATACCCGGAGGGCAAAAGCAGCTATTAAAAGTCTACCACTATATAGCAGAATATTTAAAGATATTAGAGGTATTTAATACTAAGTAAAGTAAAGGATATAAGGTATTTCCCAGCATAAATTAGGCTTATTAGTAAAATCATTATAAGAGTCTCTAAGTATAAAGTATAAGATATTAAATAATACAGAGCTGCCCATTAAGTAATTAAATATAAAAGAGAGGGTAAAATAAAGAATTCCTATAAGTACCTATAGTAATTTAAATTAGCTCCTTAATAAGTTAGTATTTTAGGAGATAGAGTTAAATAGGATAGTTCCTAAGCTATATATACATAAATACTAAGTATATAAAGAGATATATTCTAAGTAATTAAAAAAGGAGTATAGCAGGGGGCATACTTAAGTATATTCTATGGGCTAAAATACTTTTAAAATATTAGAAAACTTTAGGGATTAAAAATACTAGCATTATGTAATATACTATATATTTCTAGATATTATAAACTATTTTATTATATAATAATAGCTTAAATTACATAATCCGTAGCAGACTATTACTAGTAAAGATATATATTTCTACCATTATAGTTAATAGTAAGGCGCAATAGCTTACTAATTAGGCCTTAATTAAACTATATATATAAAATAGTAAGAGGCCCTACTTATTATATTTAATATACCTTACCTCAGTCCCCTACTATATATTAAGCTAAATAAGAAGAATTAATAAAAGTAGCTTTACCAAGGAGGCTATATTATTATTTATCTCTATATTTTATACTAAAGTGTTTTTATATATCCAGTACTTTAAATAGCACAGTATTCATAGTCTTATTAGGTTTTAGTATACTAATACTCTAAATAGTAATAAATAGTATATATAAGGCTTAATATAGGTCCTATTAGCTTCCCCTTAATTAATAGAAGATTCTCTAGTAATACTATAACTAAATTAGTAAGAATACTTAATATTTAGAATTTTTTAGTTAGCTAAAATTACTTAATACCTATTTTAGTTACTTAAGGAGGTATATTTTTCTATAAAAAGCCTATAAACTAAATAAATATATTAACTATTCTAATACTACCTTTATTAACTCTATCTAAGAAGTAAATTATAGGCCTAACTCTTAACGTAATAAAAAACAGCTACTCTATTAGTACAGGATACTACTCCCTAAATAATCTTTATAGCTATCTTATAAAAGCCTTAATACTTAAAAAATCTATACTAATTAGGAAAAGACCTAACTCTATACTTTATAGAATATTAGTAACCTATTAACTTCTATACTAGGCTACTAAACACATATTCTAACTAATACATAAAGTTCTTAAATAATCTCTCCTATTAAAAACTAGAATACTAAAATATAAAGTAAACTAAAATAATAATAATTTTAATAGGCTTAATACTTTAACCTAGGCTTATAAAATAATCCGGACTATATAATTATTAGCTAGTATAAAAAGTAATATTAAGCAGTATTACAATATACCTTAACTAAAAATTACTTTATTCTCCCTTCTAACTTCTACAATTTAAAAATAGTATTATTTTATAGATTTTAACCCGATTAATATAATATTATAAATATTATATTTTTATTAGTTTTTAAGCTATATACTATTTTTCGCTATCTAGTATTAAATATTAGCTAAGTAAACTTAAAGATATATAAATATATACAACTACTACTATTATTTTATTAAAGCCTACTAGTTAACCTATACTAGCTTACTTCTGCACAGCTTTACTACTCTAACTTACATACCTAGTATAACCAGAAGGTAACTATACTTTACCCTTTTTATCTACGTAAATAATATCATAACTTTTTTAAAATACTACCTATAAAACTTAAGACTTTAATAACAGCTACTAAGGGCTTAACAGAGAATAATATACTATAAGTGCGCACCCATTTATTACACTTATATTCCTAACTCATAACTTATACTTAAAAACCTAAAACGTAAAAGGCTATCTTAAACTAAATAATATTATCCCTTTATTTAATATCATAACCCAAAATATAGGGCCTCCTAAACTATCTACTAATAGTAGAGATTACTTTAGTAGTACTAAGTATAACTTACCTTATTACAATAAAACTATAGAGTATAGACTACTCTAAATCTAAAGGCGCTACTCTATTACTATAGCTACTAAACCCCTTATTAGTATAGCTACTAAATCCCTTACTAATATGGCCACTAAATCCTTTATTTACACTACTGCTAAATCCCTTACCTACACAGCTGCTAAATCCTCTATTAATACTGCTACTAAATCCCTTACCTATACAGCTACTAAATCCTCTATTAATACTATTACCATATCCTTTATTAGCATAGCTACCAAATCCTTTATTAAATAGCCAGTAAGTAAAGTAAGGTAAAAATAAGGCCAGGCTATTTCCTAGGAAATTACTATCTAAATAACTACAAATTAAGCCTTTAAAAAATCTTACACTTCTTAACCTAAGCACTATCTGGCTTTCTAGCAAAACTTATACTAGCAAAATTAAATTAATCTTACTCAATAGTCTTAATAATCCTAACCTCTTAAGAACTAGCTTTTAACTAATTTAATATAATTATAAGAAGTTTTAAACCTAAATAAAAAAAGTACTTAAAATCCCATAAAACATAACTATATAATTTACCTTCCTCAGCCTATCTAGCTTACAGCATACAAAAGTCTTAATAAAAACATACTTTATAAATATATTATTTATAATTTAAACTTATATTATCAGACCCTTCCTACAAAACAGTATAGCAGGCGCTATATATATTAGAAAAGCTAAACCTATCTTACTACTTATCTACCAGCCTATAGCTAAAATTTAGTAACTAATAAAACCTATACCTATACCTAAGTCTAAGCCTAAGCCCAAGCCCAAGATCCCAGCTAATACTAAGGTTATTATTATTAGTAATAATAAGGATAAGAAATAACCTCTCCCTATAAAGAAGTTCCTTAATATTATCTGGGCTACCAAATCCCCCAAAAATATTAGCCTCTAATATACTAAAAAAAACTTCCTAAGTACTAAGTTAAAGTTATATAAGATTAATCCTATAATACTTAAAAAAGCCCTGCTCTTCTTTAATATAAATATTAGTAATAGAAATAAGTACTTAATTTTAGAGATAAAAAAGCCTCTTTATATTTAGTAAATTTATACTATATACCAGATTTTTATAAACCCAATTACTATTAATATAAATAAGCTTTATATTAGCCTGAATATTAGGTATAGTAAAATTAGGTTAACTTTACTATACCTCTATATAAGAGCTTATTACCTTCTCCTTAATAAGGAGGTCTAAAAGGAATAGGAGAATATAAAACTAGAATACTATTTTCCAAAAGGCTAAAAAAGATACTACTTAATATAAAATTAGTATATAATCTAGTACCTATATTCTTAAGATATAATTACTTAAAAAATATTTAACTATATAGCTAACCTCCCTGCCCTTATTATTAACCCTCTAAATTTAAAAGAGATATAGAAAAATAAGTTAAAGAAGTTATATTCTAACTTTAGAACTAAGGAAAAGTTCTTAATATACTACTACCTATATAAAGGAGTAATACTTAGGTATAACCTAAATAACTACTATTAAGTAAAAAATATAGTAAAAAATATTAAAGAATGCTTTAAAGAGATTAAAGAGGGTAAGAATTAAAGTATTATAGTTAATATTAAAAATAGAATAGTATGCAATATATTTTTTATTAGCAGCATAATAGCTAATAAACTGCTACTAAAATTCTAAAAATAAAATAGTAAGTTAGAAGCTATATTTAGTTATTTTATTATAGATAAGATATAGAATTATAAGGGTACTAAAAAATACAAAATAATACCATACTAACTCTTAAATATAGTTTAATTAATAAGCTATAATCCTATTACCTTAGTTATACTCTATAGTATAACTATTAAAAAAGGCCTAAATCTCTAGCAGCTAGTAGTAAAGTATTTTTAGAATTAATAGAACAATTTCAGTACTTTTCTAAGAAAATTACTTAAAATTAAAACTAAAAAAAAGCCCATAATTCTAAAACATAGCTAGCTTAAATATATTATAAAACTATATAAATAGCTTATCTATACTAGTTCTAATAAAAATATAACTAATACTAAAACTAAGAATAATATAAATATAATCCAAATATATCTCATATTATTTATTAGCTCCCTCCAGCAGAATAAAATATAGTATAGAAAAGTACTTAATAAATTACTAAATTTTAACTAAAAGAATTTTATTATTACCCCAGTTAATAACCTTAAAATAAAGGAGAAGTTTAAAAAGCTTACTATATTTATAATAACTCTTATAATAAAGAAGCTTATTTAATAAAAGAAGAATTAGGAAAATAAAAAAGCCCAAACTTAAAAAAATAAATATATCTTTCTTAAGGAAAAGCCTACTATATAAAATATACTTAAGGCATAAGTATAAGGAATATTAACTTTTAAGAAATTAGAAAACTTATAGCTTTAACTCTTATATATTTTTTCCTATCCCTACCTTTCTATCTTATAATAAATAGGTTAGGTTATAAAAAAAATATTTAAATTAGGTAAGTATTAGGTTCTCCCTATATTACTCTAAACTATATTAAAAAAGTACCTACTGCAGTATTATATCCATAGGGAAAAATTTCAGGCCTAAAAATTTAATAAGTATATAAAAAAGCTTAGAGAGATTAGCCCTAAACTATAAGAGCTTTAGTACCAAATTAATAATATATTAAATAATAAAAACCCAAAAACTAAGCTATAAGGCAATCCTTATAAGGTATAATATATACTTATATTTATTAACCATACTATTAGTACTATCGTAACTTATTATGCCCTAATTATAGATAAAAAGCTATATTAAAAAATCCAGCTAATTCTCTTTACTTTAAAAATTAATAGTTTAAGAAAATAGGAATTAATAAATAAAATATATTAGCTAAGTAAAGAAAATAGCCAAACTAAAGTTCTTATTACTATAGCGGATATTATATTAAAGGGCTTTAATTTTTAGTATATAAACAATATAATCTTTATAGAAGTCCCAGTTATACTAATAAAATACCTTTAAGCTATAAAGTATATATATTATATAGGGCAGAAGATAAAAGTTAATATTGCTAAAATATATAATAGGGAGAACTTATTAAAGATAATATCTTATAAACTACTAATAAGTAAAAAGATAGTATTAGAGTAAATTTATAATATTAAGCTATTATAAACCAATATTTAAATAGGCTTTAAGTTAGTATTATTAGGAGTATAAATAATAGCCCAGAAAGTCTACTATATAGTAATAAAGTATAGTATTTTATAAAAAAGGCCTTATCTTTAGGTTTTTAAAATAAACTTTAATAGCCTTATAAAAAATAAAACTAAAAACCCTAAGGAATAGGCTATCTCTTATTATAATAATAATTATAATAGCCCTTAATATAATTCTATATCTTAATTACCCTAAATAAATATCTATAATAGATTACTTATTATATAAAATACAGTAATATACTACAAATTATACCTTAATACCCTATAATTATATAAGACCTATACTAATATAAGCGCTCTGGATTTATATAATCCATTACAAACTATACTTTAATATATATAGTATATTTAGGTTTATATAACTATAAGAGACTTTAATCTTATTAATAACTAATATTTATATAACTTATAAAAGTAACTATAGTACTTACTAAATTAAAGCTAATTTTATAAATTTAATACTCGCTTAATAATAATTTATAAATTAATAACTAATACTAATATAACTATATACTTATTACTAGTATTACTTTAATTATACTTTCCAGAATTTATAAAAAAAACCTTACTACTAATATTACTATAATAATATTTAGTAACTACTATATTAAAATCCTTGCCACTACTATTACTATACTCCTATTTAGGAACTAGCACAGCAAAGTTATTACTACCAGTATTGCCGTAACTATATTTAGGAGGTTACTATATTAAAGTTCTTATCCCTAGGGTTACTATACTTATTTTTAAAAGCTACTATATTAAAATTCTCGTCCCTATAATTACTATACTCTTATTTAGGAAGCACTACGTTAAAGTTCTTACTACTAATCCCCTATTTAGGAGCCGCCATATTAAAGTTCTTATCCCCAGGGTCGCTATAACTATATTTAGGAACCGCTATATTAAAGTTCTTATTACTAGAGTTACTATAGCCCTATTTAAAGGCCGGCATATTAAAGTTCCCATTACCAGGATTACTATAACTATATTTAGGAACTATTATATTAAAATTCTCGTCCCTATAATTACTATACTCCTATTTAAGAAGCGCTATGTTAAGGTTCTTACTACTAATCCCCTATTTAGGAACCGCTATATTAAAGTTTTTATTACTAGAGTTACTATACTCCTATTTAAGAGGCACTATATTAAGGTTCTTGCTATTAATCCCCTATTTAGGAACTACCATATCAAAGTTCTTATCGCTAGAGTTACTATAGCCCTATTTAGAGGCTAGTATATTAAAATCCTTATCGCTAAAGTCACCGTAGCCCTATTTAAAGGCTACCATATCAAAGTTCTTATCGCTAGAGTTACTATAACTATATTTATAGATAAGAAGATACTTACTAACCTAAAAAAAGAAATAGGTTAGGTAGAAAAAAGCTTAGATTAATTTAATTTAAATATAAGGTAAGGTCCGATTTTAATAATAGTTCCTTTTTAATATTCTTTTTAAATTTAATTTATTATTAAAACTACTAATTAGGCTATATAATACACTTATACTTTTTTATAGAGAGGAAGATATTCTCTATTAAGGAAAATATATAACCTTACTATACTACTCCGCCTATATAATACTATACCTAAAAGAATAGCTTTTATAAGCTTCGTAAGAGCTATCTATATAATAATTTAATACTCTAAATATTACTTAATAAGGTAAAAGTCAAAAGTTAATAAAAGTAAATTAGACTTTATAACTATAATAAAATCCCATACTATATAATTAGGGAAGGGGAGGGGTTAAGCTAGCCCTTAAGAGTTTATAAAGTTATAATATATTATAACCTAATACTCTAAAAACTCCTTATCCTACTTTCTATATCCTCCTCTTCTTTTACCTACTAACTTCCCATAAATAATTATATATATCTATCTCCAAGTCTTTACTTTTACTCTAATATTTTAAAAAACTAAAATAATAAAACCTTTTTCCACCTCTTATAATTAATATATTATACCCAAGTAACCCCCAGCTAGCCAAATACTAGTATACAGCTACAACAATATATTAGTTCTTATATAATATTACATTAGTATAGTTACCACTTTATTAACAAAACGGGCTTTACCTAATAAGTCTAACTCCCTATAGTATTCAGGAATATCCGTCTTCGGGCCCTAGTAATAACATAGAACCCTTAATTATATAGTACCTATAAGGGAAAACCTGCTACAGTATACTACTAGATATAATTAAAATAGACTTAAGTACTATCGATATTATAAATATACTAAGGGATCTAGAAATCCGTAGGATAGTCTAATAACACTATACTAGGGCTTAGGCTACTCCTAATACTAGTTATAACTACCTACCTTAAGAGCTATGTATAAAAGTCCGAAATAATATTATTACAAATCTTAAACATAATTAGCCCACCCACCATATACAGAATCCTGGTCCTCAAATAATAAGCTATGCCTATATAAATACAGAATAGCAGGCTTCTATTAAACCAATTACCTTTCAAAAACTTCACCTTTTAACCATTAATAATACTTTAGTATAAAATCTAGACTGCTTTGTACATTATATTATAGGTAATCAACAATAATATATTTAATATATCACCCTTTTATATACAATATAGTAAAAGGCCAAGTACTTTAATAAACGGTCGCAGATATACATATTCACAGACATAATCTTCCAGTTATTTAACTATATAAGAACCTAATACTCCAATAAAAATAGCTTTCTTAGCCTTTATTTAGTAACTATTTCCGATTTTAAATAGAATTAGGTAATAAAGTAATATATTAAGGATATACAGAATAAGTTAGCCTATTTACCTATTCTTCCTAAAGTTATAAGCTTTTTTTAATTATTTCAGATCCCTATAAAAGGTTTACTAGCCTTACTTCCTTATATCCCCCGAATTTATTACATATTAATAAGGAATTTAAGTATTAACTTTTTATAATAGGAGGAGGAGAACTATAGTAATAGCTATCCCTACTATATACAGTATAAGTATTAAAACATTCAAAACATCTATAATAACATTAGAAATAAGGTTATTAAGATTTACTAACTCTTTTAATATTCTTTAAAACTCTAACTAATACCATACTAAGCCTTACTAGGTTCAACTTCCATACATAGTTAAATAATAATCATATAAACTATAACCAAAAAGTATTTAATAATACAGTTATATTATTCTCTTAAGGGCTCTAATTCCTTATTCTAAATAGTTTAAGTACAGGGAAAACCCTTATTTACTTCCACTATTTCTATACCACAACCTTTAATCCTTATATACTATTACTACTTTCATAGCCACATTTAACATACCTTAAAATAAGTAAATTAAGTAGTTTACCAAAACAGGATATCTTTAATATAAAACAGCTAATAATACAGATTAGGTAAGCTATTTAATATATACTTTATATTAAAAATATTAAAATAGGGATAAAATAAGATAACCCCAGATTATCCATAACCGAAACACTTAAGGTTAAGCTTAAGTTAGCCCTTAGGAAGTCATTTAACCACTCTTTGGCGGTATTAACTGTCAGCTATATGCAAGCCTACTCTCCCTAGGCTCTTATTCTTATTACTAAAAACCTAAAATAGGTATAGAGGGAGTTACTACTGGAAGGGGCAAATATTAGCTTAGAAGCTTAAATAGTTTACTAATAAGGGGGGGGGGGCTATTTAGGAGTTCCATAATATCGCTTACTTTAATTAAAAGATATTTTTTAAAGAAATCAAGAGGAATTAAGAACTTAGTAGTTTATTATATATCTTAAGTACAGCAGTAGTAATAGCTTTACACTTAAGTTTTATAATTATTAGGTAGTCTTAGCCTTTTAATACAAAAGCTAATAGAATAAGTCAAAAAACGGTATATTTATTACAGATTATAGCTCAGTATACAAATAAGCTATATATTAATATTTCCATCCTAAAAACTTAGGGTATAAAGTCTCTAAGCCTGCATATATATTACTTTTACAGAAAGGGTTATTATAACTACTTAAAAAGTTTATATATTACATAGCCTTATTATTTAACTATTTACTACTTTAGAAAATACTATAATATTTAGCTATTATTATACATCTACACTCCATACTATACAAGTAAAGCAGCTAAAAGCCCTCTCTAGCCACTAAGCGCAAACAGTCCAGTACTATAGCCCATATACCCCTTCTCAAATAAGTATCCTAAAGACTAAGGTATATCCCCAGCTTAATCATATCCAGAATCTATATTAAATCTTAAAGGCCCATCTTAAAGTCTTAAAAGATAGTATAATTTAGCCTACTTTAAGCCTAAAAACACAGCAGTAGACAAATTTTAAACTAGTAAGTTACTTACTTACTATTACCCATATTAATAGTATTAAAAAAGCTAACAGGAGTAAGGCATAAAAATAACTTAGTAAGTTACTTCAAGTATATTAATTAAGTAAGGTAAGAATAGAATTTATAAAGCTTCTTATAAGTAGGTTAGTATAATAAAACTACCTAATAGTCCTTTATATAAAATAAGAATACCCTTAATTAGCTAGTAGCCACCTTTAGGGCCAATAATTAATTACCTAATAGCATTATATTAAGCTTATAAGAAAAGATATTTATATTAACTATAAAGCTAGCTAATATAGCCCCTACTATATATATCGCTATAGGTAATTTATAGAGCAGTAATTATAGAGTTTTTTCCGCTTTAGTACTATTCTCTATAGCCTACTACTATTAGGGGCGGACTATAATAAACTATATAAGGTTACTAGGGCTTTAAAGAAGTATTAAGTTTACCCGTATATACTTATTAAAATTATATCCTATACTTTAATACTTATCCTAAGGGCTATTCTCTCCTTTACCTATAAATAGCTAGATATTTAATTTACTTACTATTACGGCTAATATAATAGCTTATATAAACTAGCTATCTTATAGGATACTTTATTACTTTTTAAATAATTTATAATAGTTTTTATAACCTTTTTAAAAGGTAAGTATAGTATTATTAATATAGGCCGGTTCTTTAATACTAAACCCCTTTCTAAATAAATCCCAAAATAATAAAATATATTAAGTATATATAATACCTTTTTCTATACTCCCTTTAGTTATACTAATAAGTAAGCTTAGGCTCTGTTTTAATTTATTATTAAATTACTTTTTAGGAACTTTCTTATACTCTCTATACTTCTTATTATATTATTCTTTTAATATCTCTTATTATCCTAGTTTCCTAATTAAGTACTTTAAGTATTTAATTCTATACTATAACTTATTATAGTATATAGCTATAAAGGCTGGAAAGCTTATAGCTATAGTAGTACTATAATAACTTATATTTATCTTTAAGACTTACTTATTTTTCTATATTTCTAAATAGCCTATTACTTTTTCTAAATATATAAGAGATAATATAATTAAACTAATATTAAAATACTAAATTAAAAAGTAAAAACTGTTTTAATAAAACTAATAGTAGGTAAGCTTAATATTTTTAATTACTTATATATTATCTACCTAGTTATAGAAACTAAAGAAGAAGCCTAATTATTTTAATAAGTATTTAAAGTTATTAAATATTATTATAAGCACTTTATCTGGGAAATCCATAATACCTATTTTCCCCTAGTATAGCTAATAGGCTTATAATATAAAGCTGTATTATGCTATTTCCTGGATGGCTTTAAGAGGCCTTACTAGCATATTTTAGCTTATAAGGGAATACTAGAGCGCATTATGCCTATTAGCATTATAATAACCTATTTCATATATCTATAACACCATATAACTATTCGGGTCCTACTCAATTATGTCAGATACCTTCATAAAGCCCTATATATCTACTATAGCTTATATATTAAGTATTAATATATTATTAGATAAGCCCAAGTTATCTAGTAAAAAACTAATATTAAGTATTTATTAGAACTAGTTGCTAGTTTTAAGATACAAGGGGCAAGATATTGGGCATAAAGTTTTAAAAGGGTAATAATCCTAATGGATAACCTTGGGCCTGTTTCTATATAGATATAGGGTGTGTAAAGAAGCTATATATTAAAATATTTAGATAAATTAAAGTACATCTCTTAATAGATAATCTATATCACTTTTAATAGGGCAGGATTATATTAATTAAACTTTAATTTAAATTTAACTTAATAATCTATTATATTAAGTTTAATTAAGTTAAATAGTAATATTATTATTATAAAAATAAACTAATAAATCCCTATAATAGGTTACTATAGCTCTCGCCCTTATATAGATAAATAAAATTACGGGTAAGAAATATATAATAATAATAAAAAAGATTTCCTGTTTTTCCCTATATATACCTAGCTAAGGCTTATTATTATGCGGATTTTACCTTAGTAGGTTATAAGTTACTAGTGGATAGGGAGAGTAATATTACTTAATAATAGGCTAAAATAGTAGGTAAAATAGCTTAGAATCCCTTATTTAATTATAACCTTACTAGTTATATATAAGGCTTTATATTAGCCCTATAAGATAAGATAATAAAATAGGTAAGGTATAGTAAAATTCCTAGTTAATAGTATATTTACCCCTAAAGTATTCTAAAAGCACTCCCTTTAAGTAGCTAAAATAGGCTTATAAGCCTCCTATTCTTAGCCCTAATTAATAATACTTATATTTATAAGGAAGCTATTTTAAAACTTTAAATATTAGTTCTAGTAAGGCTGCTATTAGTATTACAGCCAGAATACTTAAAGGATTTAAATAATAATATACTTAATTTAGGAAATACCTCTTAAAAATAGGTACTATTTAATAAGTAGAGAATAATAATTAAGAAAGTAGGAGGGGTATAAGGTTACTAAGGTAATAAGGTAATTTAATATACTAGCTAGTTAAAAGCTATTAGGCACACAATCTTAGTACAAACTAAGGGGGTTAAGTAATATAGTGGTTTAATAGCTATAGAAGAGATAGTATTATAAGGCCTTAAAAATTACAAAAAAAATTATTTACTTAATATAATATTACTTAAATAAATATCTATTTTAGTAAAGCTACTCTTACTTATTAAGCTATATAATAGCTCTTAAAAGGGAATTATTATTAGGGCATTCTAACTAATAATACACCTTAATAGCATCCTTAGGCTATAATTTTATCTAAAATTAAAACTATCAGCAAATTCTATTATAACAGATCCCTTCAAATTTTTCTCTTAACACCCTTTATTACCTAGCTTATATCTTCTAACCACAACTTAATTACCTGCCTTAATCCAACCTAATTTCCTTATTAATAAGCTTTATTAATACCCCAGGGCTAGAGCGCACCAAAACATCCAAACCTAATTAAGCTATTCCTTCCCACTCTAAAAAACTACAATATACTACAGCTACCCTAATTAGTTTTATTTTAGACACCCTTAGTATACATATATATACCTTATCTTTCCCATAGTTATAACTATAGCCTATCCTAGAGCCAAAATAGTTTACAATTACCTTTACTTAATTAAGGTCCTTTCCAATCCTAGTAACTTTAACACTACTTATTTTCCCCTAACCGCCCTTACCCTTAATAACCCAGGTAAGCTAGTTATATGTCCCACTTATTACTATTTCAGTATTAACTTATTAAGCTATTTTAACATAATTAGGGCCTTTACTAAGCATAAGTATTACAATATCCATAATATAACACTTTAGTAAATTAAGAACCTTATCCTAAAGTACAAAGAATTAACCCTAAGGGAGATTAGGATATAATATTTTATAAGTCCCTAAGTACTATATACTTAATATAATACTCTTAGTACCACTATTAATATTCCTTTAGCTAATTCCCAGTCCTATAATCCAGATCAGAAAAACCCCTACCCTACATTATATCTCAAAAATAGTCAGCTAAATATTGTTATAACATATCGCATAACAGGCAATATCAATAACATAATAGTTTACCCTAATAAGAAATACTTACTACCATTCAATACCTTTATGAATAGTATTATAGAGTTACTAAGTAGGCATAATCCCCACCTTACTAATAAAGAGAAAACATCTCTTAGGAAGGAAATCTTTTATTATATAAAAAACCTTTAGGAGTATATACTATAGTAGTTACAGAAGTGCCGCTAATCTACAGAAAATTACATCTGCGGCTGCGAGAAATATATAAGTTAAGGATCAATAATACACCCGTAATAATAGCAGCTAATAAGTATTACGTTAATAATCTTTACAGAAGAATTTAGAATATAGCAAATAAGTTAGATATAAGGATTAGAAAAAGGCTAACTAATAAGGTAATAGAGCTTTTCTACGGCTTTATAGCCAAAATTATGGATTATTAATATTAGTAAAATATTACTAGCTTTCCTAAAGGGCACATCTTAACAGCAAATTTGTACTCCCCTATTATTTATTAATATGGGATAACATTTCATTATAAACCTTAAAAAAGGGGCATTAAGCTATTAAGTAACTAATATATCCAGGTTTATTAAAATTAGCTATTTCAGGCTTAAAAGGGTACTAACTAGACTTAATTACTTTCCTAAGCCGTAAATTTGCCTAGCCTATTTACTCCCTAATCTATAATATATACAGTAAATCTTAAGTCCCATATTATTTAAGTTTAAATCTCTTAGTCGGTATTTAATCCAAATAGTCATCATCATTATTATTATCTCTCTACCAAATAGCAACAGAACTCTTACCCCAGAGTATTTCTTCCACCACCTTTTCCATCTTATTAGCAAAACTAGAGGTAGGATAAGTAATTAAAACTATACCCTCCTTCACTTTACAATAATACCCTACATAAACTTTCGCATTATTACAGCTTTTAAAGCAAATATATAGCCAGCAAGTAATTCCCGTATTATATTTATTTAAA
Source organism: Diaporthe humulicola (assembly GCA_038088545.1). Taxonomy (NCBI): domain Eukaryota; kingdom Fungi; phylum Ascomycota; class Sordariomycetes; order Diaporthales; family Diaporthaceae; genus Diaporthe; species Diaporthe humulicola. The sequence continues at coordinate 93,260 of JBBWSL010000143.1, forward strand.
ACCTAAATAATACTAAAGGCAGGATTACTTCTTATCTTAATAACCTAGCTAGTAAATAGCACTATCTATTTTATATCTTTAACTTCCTTCTATATTAAAAAGTCTACTACTATAAAAACTAATAAACAAAACTTCATATCTAAATAAAGCAGGTATTATATCCCATCCTATATAGCTAAACTAACCACTATAAATTCCAACTAATAAATACTATAATTTAGGCTAACAGCCGCAAGGACTAGTAGCCCAAACCTGGCTTCTCCTGTTTAGGGTTGCGTATATAAGCTATTAATAATATAAGCTTTTATAAAATACACCACCAGCCCTAAGACTTCTTTAAGCAGGTTAATAGCTTCTTTAAAATAAAAAAATATCTTATATATATTAAGGTAAGCAAAATTAAATATAACCTTTAAAATAATATTAGTACTACCATCCTTATATACCTCCTTAAGTACCTTAAGGACTCTATAAATCTAGTCCTTACTATAAGTAGGCTTAGTTTCAATAGTATAAAGGTAAATCTTAAAACCTTCAGTAACCTTCTTCTTAAGCTCATCCAGAAGGAAGAAATCGCCAAGTCAAAAAAGTTCAATATAAAACATTATAGCATTTTAACCATTCTCCAGCTTCAGAATTTCAAAATCTAATTATACTATTAGCCAACCAAACAGGACCATTTATAGCATATAAATACCTGCCTCTTATATATATAAAGCGGAGCATAATATCAATCAGAACAGAGTTTTACTCCTTTAGTTTAAACTTACTAATTATAACCTTCTATACCTTCTACATTAGCTTCCTAGGAAGTTTAATAAGGAAGTAAAGCTTAATTAGCTTATAACTTACCATAAATAGTCCTAATAAGGCCTTTTTAAATTACTTATTTTAGATAATTAGGATAAACCTATAAACCTTCTATTCTCAGCTACTACAGAAAATAAAAACATTAGTAAGGATACTACTTTTAAAAACCTAAAAGTTAGTATTAATAAGGCTGCTAATAGTATTAGGAGTAGCTATTTTAAAAATCTGGGTTATTATAATTAATAGTTTAATAATAGTTATAGGGTAATTAGTAATTAAGAAATTAAGAAAATAAAGAGCTAAATATATATTAAAAGGAAAGTACAGTATTATACTAGCTACTATTACCTTTATTTTATATATTAAAAAGTAGTATTAAATAAAAGTAATTTATAGATAGCTATATATTAAAGGCAATAGGTATAAAAAACAGGTAAAGTTTTAAAGATTTTAAAAAGCTTTATAAACTTAGTACTAGTATAAAGGGTTTAATACTTTGGGTATATAAAAAAGGAAATATTTAGAAGTTAAAAAATAACAAACAGAGCCCCTACCTAGGTATATAAGACTATTTACTACTTTATATATATACTAGCCCTAATTAGCTAGTTAATTTGCAGTAATAATAGTATAGAATAAAGGTTTATTAATAAAAGGTACCTATAGTATAGGAGGGATAAAAGGTACTAGATCCAAATTAATACTAGTAAGTATTGCAATACTAATTTTTATAAAAAAAAGCTATAAATTTATCTTAACCAGTATATAAAAAAAAGGGAGGAAGTTAAAAAAATTAGGAACTATTATAAAAGTTAAGGGTATAAAAGAGGGTAAGAAAGGAAAGTAGTTATCTAAAGATAATCTAAATTAGTAGTATATAAATATTAGTTTTTAAAGCACTATATATTATACTAAAAAAAAATTGGGGAATTAAAATAGGATGGTTACTATATTTACTATTATAAAAAGTTATTAGTAGAATAGCTAAAAAAAAATAGTAATTACCTTACCTTACCCTAGTAAGATTAGTAATAGCTTAACTTAATAAGTACTATACTATAAGGAGAATAATAACTAAAAGATATCTTACCCTACTAAGTACTATCTAGTATAGGGAAATAGTTCTTAGTAGTATAGTAGTTTCTTTCTAATAAAACCTATACTATACTAACTAAAGCTTTATTAGCCCTAATAATACTTTAAAGCTTCCCTTACTAAAAGTTATTACTAACTAATCCCAGTTTTCTTAACAATAGATATAACCTACTCTATTATTATGCTCGGAATTAATAAAACTACTACTTAACTTTTCTATTCCTTTATTTATTATACCTTAGACCTTTATTAAAAGTATAGGTACCTTTAATACCTAGGTAGTAAGATTATTATTATTTAGCCTATAAATAACCATATCCTTCCTTATATATATAGTACTTACTACCCTTTTTAAGTAAATAAATACTTTATAAACCTATTTTACTACCCCCTAAGATAAAATTTTTACATATTCCCCTTAAAACTTATTATTATTAATTAGCTATAATACCTATAATATTTAGGACGGGAGCTAGGTACCCTACTCTTTACTAAAACCCCTATTCCATAATAGCAGTTTATTAATAATAGCAGCAAGCCCTACCCAGGATATAATTATTATTCTTAGTAAAACTAATATTAATAGCATTTTCCTTTATACTACTATAAGCAGTAATAAAGAGCGAATATTTATTATTACTAATATATATAATAAGTTTAGTATTTTCTACTAGCCTATAGTAAAGCCTTTAACTACCAAAATAATAAATAACCTTATTAGGAAGATAAGTCTTATAAGGTCCCTATACACTAACCTCAATATTAATAACAAATACCTTAAGAATATACTGCAGTTCTGCCAGCAGCTTCCCAGACTTACCAAATATAAGCATAAGTCTATATATCACAACTTATTCAGGGTAACCTCCTGTAACGCACTACTAATATTCAAAACTATAGCTTAACTAAATCTAGGACTTACTTAATTTCAAAATAAATTAACTCCAGCTTATAGAAAAATCCCTGTTAAATAGGAATAATTTAAAGGGTTTTTAAAAGAAATAAAAAATATATAAGGCAGCAATATTTAATAAGCAGGTAATAAATCTTCTTAAGGACTTTATAATAAACCCCAGACTTACTTTTAAGAGTATTATACTAAATAAAAATAGGTATATAGTATACTAATTAAATCCTTAAATATATTATTTTCCCTATACTAATTACAATTTAGTATATCTAGGAGATTATACGTAATCTTATTCTTATTACACTATAGGTATAAATATTTAAAATAAATCTTTTTTTATAAGGGTAATAGCTATTTTAACCCAGATTCTGGGGATATACGGATAAATAATTAAAAGTAGGTTATAAATCCAAATTTAAACATAACTTTATATTATCCTAACCTAATACAGGCCTAGCTTATAGATAGGTAATAATAGAAAATAACTAATTAAATACTACTATAATATAAGAAGTACTAATTACTATTTTTAAGTAAATACTAATTATACTATCTATTCCGGATTAACTATTTAGTTAATAAAGTACCTATTTAAGTATAAAATACTCTTTATTTATAATATATAATAATAGGGTAAGGATAATAATAAAGGGAACATACTAATATTAAATAATACCAATTCTCCTACCAGCTATTATTAGCGTTATTGCTATAAAAATTCATACTTTTAGGGTTAGCTTAGTACTAGTTTATTATAAGGGGTCATTAGGAAGGATATATACTACATAACCTCTCCTTCTACTAAAGTATTACCTCCTACATCTTCTATATAATAGCAAGCTAATTAAGTAATAATAATCTAAGGGGTATTTTACTCTTAAGTATTAGCTACTTTAGACTTAACTATAGCGGATTAATACCACAATTATAATAATACTAGTAAGCCAGAATAATATTAGTAATCTCATAGAGGTCTCTTATTACTTCCGTATTCTTTAAGCCCTGTATTATAATTTAGCAACTAACAGCTCCTAATAGTAGCTAACTAACCCTAGAAGGCTATTATAAAAGGGTTTAGAAAACAAACCTCCTACCTAATCTCCTTATTATACCAGCTATAATAATATATATTCTTTATAACCTTAGTAATCTTAACTAGTAAAATAAAAGTAGTAAAGAAGATAGATATTTAGTAATTATATTATTAATCTGAGATCCATAATATAAGTACCTTAAGTATTAACTTTGCAAGTAATATAAGTACAGATAAGATATAGATAGTATTTATCTAGCCTACTACCAGCCTTAGCATACTAATACAGCCCTAGAGAGGTGGGAATAGCTTAATATAAGCAGCATTAGGGATACCTCTATTAAGAATCCATAACCAGCCAGTAGTATGCCCTACACGGGAGGAAAGGTTAGGTTACTACTTACACAGCATACTTAAGCACAGAGCGCAATAAACATAAGAGGGTAGGAGAATAGCTTACTTAAAGTAAATTATAACTTAAAAAACCCTAAAAGAAATACTATATTAGAAATAGAGCATAAGCTATTAGCACTCTTTACCAGAGGTATCTAGTAAAAGAATTCCTAAGTCTTATTAGCGCTTAAAAGGTAGTAGAAGTATTCCCAAGCCTTTATATAAATATAGGCAACTACTCTAGTATTATAGGGGGCATTATAAAAGGTCGTAACCATCTTTTCTATAAATAGCTAATAATTAATTCTAAGAATACTATTATATATATAATCCTTATATTACTTTATAATCTAATATACTTTAGTAAGGGCATAGGTAAAAACAGGCTTTTAAATAATAGTTATCCTATTAAACTAGTTGCATATTATTTTATTATAAAATCGGGCCTAGGCGGCTTTAATTACAGAGTTAATTTCAAACTTAAAAAAGGAGCTGACAGAATCTTGCATTATCTCTATTATAAAGTTCCTACCCTTAGTAGTTATATTCCAGACTTAGCTATTAGCCTATTAATTAATTATATTTAAAACTGATTTCTAAAAGATAATAAGCTCTTAAAGCCTAAAATAATAGCAGATAATATAGTAAATAACCTTCCTTAAATAGTTTTAAGTAACTTATAAACATAGTTAATACAGCATAGTTAGGTTTAGTAAGTTTAGCTTATATTAGGGTCTATTGTAAATATAATATAATTTGTTTAAAATATATGTAAATACTTACCTATATATACTAAATCTTATACCGGATATAGGCACCTACTTAATAAGTCTGGCTTATTTATAACTATTTATATTCCTTAAATAGCTTTTAATACTTATGGGTTCCCTTTAGGGCTCCCTTCTAAGTATTTTCTAATACCTTCCCTAGCTTATATATTACTATAACCTATATTATTATACTACTCCTAAATACAGGGTATAAGGCGCTATAGTTATCTATCTTACATATGTAGGGCTATATAGGGCCCTAAATATCCTTAAAGACTATTAATATCTCTCTATCCTTACTATTAGTAGCTGTGGGCTACATATCCTGTAAGATCTAGTATAGGGATACTTAATAACGTAAGTTGCTACCTAATTAATTAAAATCCAAGATGTTATTAAGGATGGGTTGTATATTGTAATAAGGGCGCCATAATAGCGCGTAGTTAGTAGGGTAAAAGGCAGATTAGAATTATATAAATATAGTAAGTAGGTCCTAGCTAATTAGTATAATTACTAGAATTAGCTCCTAGGTAAGTAAGGAAGTTTAGTAAAGTAAAGGTTAGCCTATATATTCTGTAGCCTCCTATACAGGCATACCGGAGAATATAGCCTCCCCTAGTAATGCATATAAGTTACTATTATTATAGCTATTCCTTACTAATACTATAGGTACGTAATAGATACTAGTTATACTAATTACAGAAGCTAAAAACAATATATCTCCCATAGCTAAGGGATTTATATAAAAAGGGTTACTTAATAAATCTATATATATTAATTGTATTAATCCAGCTTTCCTAAGTACTAAAAAGGGTTCCTTAGGAATACTTACCTGCCCAAGCTTCTAATAATAGATATTACATATAGTAGATATTATATGGGTCCTAGAACACTAAGCTTATTAAGGCTATTAGTAGTATAGAATCATACTAAAGATTACAGTCTTATAATATTATCTGTAATATTACGGGGTAATAACTCAATAGGCTAAGGTTATTATTTATCATAAATAGGTTTACTAAGTAGGATAGTAGGTCTAGCACACTTTCTAATATTAAGTCGCAAGATTATGCACCTAATATAGCAATAGCTTTATCGGAAGGCCGGGTATTAACTAAAGTAATAGTAAGCAATTTAACTATATTATCTAGATTTAGTAAACTATAATATAAGCTAAGCGAGTTACAAAATTAGGTACCCCAAGTGGGCTTATCTGTAAAAACAGGGCTCAAGTGTATACTAGCCTATTTCAGTAAATATATAGCCAGTATAACGTCTAGGTATTACTTCTATACACCAATATACACTTCAGGAAAGCGCTATTTCTATATTTACGGCTTCTTTATAACTAGTTTATTAGATATAACTAGCCCTTCGGCATATTCTAAGCTAACCAAACATCTCTTTAGCCCAGCATAAATACCAGTAGTAGGTTAACTAAGTACTAGTACCTATAAAAATACATTGGTTATTAATATTCTACAAAGTTAAGTTAAATTATATAAAAAGCAGAATCTTTCTAAATTAAGTACTTAATAATATATTTCTATCCCAATATAAAATATAAACCTTATTTTCAGCACTAGATATCGGAACTAACATAATAGCTTTAGTAAAATAGCCTATAATATAGTATCCTACACTAGCCCTAGCACAGGGAACTAACTATATAGCCCTAAAGCTCCCAGCTAATCCCTAAATAACATTCCTTTATATCCAGAAGTAAGAAATTTAAGTAAAATAAAATAAAAATAAGTAAGTAATAGAAAGGATAGAGTTAAGGAGTCTGGTTATAGGGCTGGAAGATAATATATAAATATAATAGAAGTAGGAGAGTATCTTTATTAGATACTTCCTAATACTAAAACTCCCAGGGAGGGAGTAAGGTAAAATAGGGCCCCTAATTTACTTAATAGTATTAGCTAGGGACTAAAGGTAGATTATAAAAACCTTATTGGATTTACTATAGGCTTAATCTTTAAAAAAGCCAGTATTATCTTTTTTAATAAACCTTCCTTTTACTAATTAAAGTATTAATTACAAAATAGTATCTTTAAAATATTAAGGGTATAGGATTGGGTATAAGTAAATAGGTATAAATTATAAGTTAATTAAAATAGATAAAAGGATTATACCTAATAGTATAAAGGTTATATAAAGTAAATTAATACTACTTAATAATATTAGGTATAAGGAATTAAGGGTTAGGGTAATATTAAATTAATAAAATAATTAGCTGAGATTACTTATTTAAATTTAATAAGGGAGGGTAGGAGATATTATTAATTAGCTAAACCCCATACTAAGTAATAGCCCAAAATATTATATAATACTAAGATAAATATCCACATACTTATTTAGGAAAGGCCCTAAGTAGTTATAAGCAGATATGGCTAGCCTAAGGTCAAGATTAGTGGGTTATTCACCTAGCGTGCATTAAATAGTTAGCTATCTACTGCTATAGGGGTAGATAAATGCATACTAGTATATAATTCTACTAAATAGTAACCCGCAGGATATAAGAGTATTAGAGAAATAGCTTTTATTATCTAAACTAACTATATTAAGACCCTTTACCCTTAGGAGGGTAAGGATAGTAATTAAATAAAACTTATAATAATATATATAATATTAACCCCCTAATTAAAGCCTCTAAATACTATGGCATATTACTCTTATTCTAGAGGATATAACTACTAGTAATATGGCTACTTTTACCTAAAATATTAAAAAAGCTACTACCTAATCCCGCCATAAGGACTACTTAGTAATATACAATAAATAGCCTTATAACTAATTTATTAAAGTAAATGTATAAATTTATCTCCATAATAGGCATCAATTTTAAATAATAAAATAATATTAACTAATAAGCCCTAAATAAAGTTAATAGCTGGTTATATAAACTAAGCCCATAACTTACCTAAAAGAGGCACTTATATATAGCATTTAGCACAAAGAGTATAAAGTATATATTAAAGTTCCAGTATATTAGAGAATAAACGGAGTACTGCGGTATAAAGTATCTCGTCTCCTTAGTACTTAGGGTCCAAAGCATATTAGTATAGCCAAAGTTTCCTAAGGAGAAAGTAGATAATATTATAAAAGCTCCTATCTATATCCTCCCAGTTATTCTTTATAGAATTAAAAGCAGGAAATATCCAGTCATTATAGCCCTATTAGTAATTAAAGTTAATTTTAAAATACTATTTAAGAGTACTATAGGTACTAATAAATATGGTAGTAAGGCCAGGGTAGTTAATATAGTATAGCTTACCTTTCTATATTAGGGCTTAGCTAAAAATAATGTATAGTTAAATTACTTTAATACCTCAAAAATAGCAAATACTTAAAAAAACCCTAACTTTATCATAAAGCAGGTCATATAGCTTACTAGTCTACTTAGGCCCATTACTTATTACTTTATTACATCCAATAATCTTATCTAACTCAAGCCCCACAATTAAAGTAAAATAAAAAGGAAGGCCACTATAGTCTTTATAGGGAAGCCAATCAGGGACTATAGGGATTAGAGTAGCTAGCAGCTGGATATAATATACTTAGGTACTTTTAATCCGGGAGTTAAGATAGTATAATAGCAGCTTATTACACCAGTATAGCAGAGCTAGAGGGTAGGTTATTATTAGCTTAGTTAAGTCCACCTACCAAGGATTCTGGGTAAATATTAGATTAGGATATCACTCTAACTAGGAATATAAAGGAAATAAGTATAGAGTAGATATCTGAGGTTATTATTAGGGTATGCGCAGGTAAAAAGGCAGTAACGGCAGTAATAGTAGTAGCAGGATTTACAGTCTCTATTAAAAAGGCTACAATTATAGTCCCATCGCTATCTTAATTAACTTAATAACTTATAAATAGGATTCTCGTATTCTAGCAAAATCAATTCCCTCTATTAAGAACAGCATATTAGCTAGTAGTAATAATATTAGCGCTTCAATTTACACAGCTTACCTATACTATAAAACGGGATCTAGGGTAGATATAGTTAGGTAAGAGCTCTTCTTTAGGCTACTATAAATATTTTTTCTAGAGAGAGTATACTAACACATAATTAAGGACTTACTTATCCCTTCTATAAATTAAGGAGGATTACTTATATATATAGGAGTATATTAAGCTCTTTACTCTATACTTATAAGGTATTCTCGAATATCTTCACTCTTTATTTATAAAAGGCCACCTAAAATTCATATACAAGGGCCTTATTAGCTAATAGTAAAGGTAATAAGTTTCAATTATATTAAATATATAAGCTAGTATTTAGGCAATATCCGCTATATTTATAAGCTTATCTAAAATAAAAGGGTTAATAAAGTCCTATTTAGGGTCCGTAACCTACAAAGTCTAACAAGTTTATTCTACTAAGGTCTTTTAGGAGGGCAATAAGACTTAAATTACAGATTAGTTATTAGCCATATGTAGTAAGGTTGCTTTAGGTATAGAGATATTATAATAGTAAGTAGTACGGCTTTAAACCAGCTTAAGGACTATTTACCCGCAGGTAGTAATTATAGTAAATAAATAGGATTACTACATAATCTTATAAGTAGAGTTATACTTCTTACTAGTTATTAAGTTATCCTTTTCTTTTATTCCACATTATACAGCTTTAGGGTTATTTAGAAGGAAAGAAAGTCTTAAAAGCTAAAAGGAAAATAATAATAATAGAAAGACAAATACAAAGTAGAGCTTTATATAGTATTCATAGAATATATTAGAACTACTTTTTAGGGCTCTAAAAAAGTAATTATATAAAAAGGGAGATAATTAAAAGGGCACTAATAAGTATATTAGTAGTAAATAAGACTATTACAATAGTAATAAAAAGTAAAAAAAGGTTCTAATTAAGAGATATATAGTTAAGGAAAGTAATAATATCTTTACAGCTTTCCTAGGGGGGGGGAGTATTCTGGGAAGAAGCTTTACCCCTAGAGGTCTTAAATTAGAGTTTAAGATAAATATAAAGTTATTAGAGAGGGAGGAGATAAGTTATATAGGATTATTTAGTAAATTCTCTCAGCCTTATCCAAAGCTACCCCTTAATAATTAGCACAGCCATTAAACTAGCTATAATTATAAATAGTATATAAAATAGTAAGTGGATTAGCTGTTGCTTATAGTAATATTAGCGGCTATATTTAGGTACTTTTTATTATAAATTAATAGCTTATATATTTATACTCCTTATAACCTCAATTTCTTAACTTAGCTTATTAAAGAAAACCCCTATCCAGAACTATATTTAGCTTATCCTACTCTCCACTATAGTTAACTTAAGTTTCATATCCTCCACAGGCTTACTAAGCCCAATCCTAAGCCACCCCCTTACTTACTTACAAGTTCCCATAATTCTTCAGCTAGCTTACCTATACCAATATATTAAGTCAGGGTTATAACTTCGAATCTCAAAGAAATCACTTAGGCCACAGCTATTCATTCTCTTTCATTAAATCTGCAAGCACTATATCTATTTCAAGGGCATACTTCTCTTAAGCTTCTTTTATAAAAGCAACCTTATTTTTCCATATCTCCTTTAAGCCAGCCTATTACCAGTCCAATTTCTTTAGTTATTTATCTTACATAGGTTACATTAATACAATAACCAGGCTCTTTTTTATATCTCCCTAAAACCTGGCGGATATTAGTCTCGTCAATATAACAATCCCTTACAAGCGTATAGGTATAGCTATCAAAAAAGACAGCCAACCTTTAAGCTATAACAGCAAAGTTCTTATTAGTAGCTACTAGAGTCCCTTTATAGTAGGCTTAAGCAATATAAGCACTAATTAGTATCAGTTAGGGATCAGAATACAGTAAAGAATAAACAAAAGTCAGGAGCAGACCTCTTATTATCATAAACTTAAAAGGAGGCAGGACATACCAGACATTAATACCCATATATATGCCTCAATTACTTAAGGCATAAAATATAGCCATTAAGACTCTTTACCTCAGCCTCATACTTACACTTACAAATAGCCACATACTAAATAGTACCCTACAAGGCTTCCTCCACTTCTTTAACCGCAAGCTCCTTCTTCTTAATATCTTCCCACACTTCTTTAACCGCAAGCTCCTCCTTCTTAATATCCTCCTACAATTTTTTAAGCACAAGCTTTATCTTCTTAATATCTTCCTAATTAACTTTTTAATTATTATTATAAGCCTTATTTACATCTTACAGGTTCTTCTTAAACTCAGCCTCAAAGTAACAACTCCTATTAATAAAACAATTACATTTCGTATAATAAAGATAGTATTCTTCCTTAAAAAGGCAGTAGTCTTTATTAAGGTCCTCCAGAAGGTTCTTTATAATAAATCCCTAGAGCCATTAACACAGAAGTATAATAGTAATTAAAAAATGTAATATAACAATATAGAAGGAAAAAGGGCTTAGGGATAAAAGTACACGTTATAAAGAAAAAATAAGGAGGATAAGATATTAAAAGGGTATCAAAACTATAGGGTTTAAGGTTTCTAAGGTTATTATAAACAATTAAGTACCTTATATAAATAAATAACTTATTTTAAGTACCTAGGTAGGTACAGATACTACTTCAAAATAAGGCTCTTTTTTCCTTAGGCTATAGCAAGTTCTAGTTATTAAAAGACCAATAATTAGATAAAGTAGCTATAAGCTACTCTTTCTATAATCTTTAACTTTACAAGATATAATTAGCTTTAAGTATTAAGGTAAGTTACCTAATACCTAACTATATATAAAATTACATATAATTAGATCAGAATTACAATTACGCATATAAGAGTAGAGATTAAGATATTAAGAGGGTAGGAAGTAGGAGGGCAAATATACTTATTATAATAAATAAATTTATTTCAGTAAAAAAAAGAAAGCTACCAGATACTTATTATACCCCCAAAGCTATATTAGTAGGTATATATAGGCTTAGCTAGTATATAAGCTAGCCCGATAACAACCCAATAGACTTAAGCGGTCCGCTATAAACCACCAATTCCATATCGCCTGCTATCTATTTTATACAAATAATACATTTAAGAATATCGCATTCCTTAAAAAGCTCTTCCTACCCAATAACACGCAAGATTAACTTAAGCCTTTATGCAGATATAAATTACTAATTTTTAAAAAAAAAGGAAAAGAACCCCCATTACACCCAAAATATTACTCCATTATCAGCTTATAAATACACTATTATCTCACTATTAGTAAGCTAAGAGAAATATTAGCTAAGTATTAACCTATAAGCTAGCTTTAAACTTTAGGAAATAACCTTTATCTAATAGCTAAAATTAGCTACCTAAAAGGCAATTTATAAATAGTATAGCTACTCCTCCCAGGTAAAATCATTAATATTAAAAGGCATAACAAAAAGTAGGCTATAGAACTTAAGGCACTTAAGCTTATACTTATAGAGTTTCACCTATACTTTTATTATCCTAAAGGCCTCCTATACTACTACTAATTTTAAGATAAACTACTCCGGATTAACCTTATTTCCCTCTATAATATAAGCAGTATTAATATCTTTATTAATTACTTTATTAAGCAGCTTTATTATGCCTTAGTAAGCAAGGAATTAGCTAATAGGAACCTTTAATACTATATATTAGTACCCATAACGCAATTAAAGGTAAATAGGACAATATACAGCTAAAGGGTATATGGCAATATTTAAAGCAATATATTAGCCCAAATTATAAACCTTCTTATAGTTCCTTATAGCTACCTCCTAAGGATTCTCTGTAATAAGAATTTCTGAAATTATATTATTGTATTTTACAGGGTTTTTAGGATCGAAAATACTAAGCGCAAATATCCAAATACTACCCTTAACTTCAATATAGCCCCTAGTAATGTAGCTACTATTCATATCCATATTAATATATATAGCCAAGCAATACTTCCCAGTAATCTTAAAAGTACGGGTAGTATTATCACTCAGCGCTAGCTCAAACTCTACCCTCTTAAAACAGCCTTAATTAGCATAACTCATCTTTACTTTAGCAATTAAGGGAGGCAAGGCTGGGGTAGATATACGGTTAATTAAGTTATTAAGTTCAGAGCCCATTAGTCAATATAAGTAATTATAATGCTAATAATAGTAACTTAGGTAGTCAATTATCTGCAGGATAGTAAGTTATTTAGCTAAAGAACTTATTTAGCTATAGCAGGTATTATAAACTTACTAGTACTTACTATATCTCGCTTAAGAAAGGATACTAAATTAACATCCTTCTTAGCCTTATACTTAATAAATAAATATCTCTACTAATTTATATTACCCCTCCTATTCCATTCACATCAGTCATCTAGTACTAGATATCTTAGGGGGGGGGGGGCCTTTTTTTTATTTATTTTAAAATAACCTAGTAGTCTATAAGAAGAGTATTATAAAATATAGTAGGGTATTATACTATCTTTAACTAGGAAAGCCTTACATAGAGTATTTTTTACAAGGCTAGCTAGGTTATTAGGAATAGCCCCAGTACCTTAATAGGTATAAGGTTAGAGTTAAGAAAGATACAAAGTATTAAGCTAATACTTAGTAAGTACAAGGGCTAAGTATATCCCCTATTAGAATATTATCTTAGAGAGGGGAGGGTTTTAAATAGCTTACTTATTAGCGGGGGGCTATTCTAAGTAGGGATATTTTATTACCTTAAGAGCAACAGAAAAGGGTTTATATTGCTTTATTAGTACTACTAAAATAGAGGAATATGCCTCTACGGGCAATAATTATTAGCAAGTTTTCTGTTTTACATTACAGACGGAAGGGTTTATTTTTCATAGAATAATAACCCGAAAAAAAAGGTATATTCCTTAAGCCCTATTAAAGTTATTACTATCCTATAAGTCCTTTTTACCTTTAAACTTAACAGTAGGGAAATTATAGCCCTTTTCATCTAAACCCTATACTTTACAAAATAATACTTATACTAATCCATCTTTATACTAATATTTCTTACTATCCACCCATAAAGCCAGGGAAATTATTTAAAGGGATTAAATCCACTTAAAAAGATAATAGGCATATAAAGTAGAAATATAAGTACTTTATATCTTAAAAAGGACTTTTAACTCTTTAAACCCTTCCTAAGTATAATTTTTTTTCCCTCTAAAATATACAACATACCTTCCCTCTTTTCCCCCCTAACTAATAATAAGCATACCTCTTTAGCCCTATTTATCTTTAAGCTCCCTATTTACCCCCTAAAATAAAGTAAACCCTAGTCTCTTAACCCTAAGCTAAGCTTAAGTTACCTTTTCTATTTTATAGGTAAGCCCATACACTACTAAACAGGCACCCTTTTACTCAGAAAATACTACAGAAGTTAGTATTTAGGTAGCAGTTACTTAAGATTAAAGTATCTTTAAAGACCTCCGTACCCGTATTATATTTCAATTAATCTTTCTTTAACTACTCCTTTAATCTACCCTATTCTAATACCTAATTATTTAATTAATATATTATTATTAACTTATTTTAAAAATTTTGTATACTATCTTTTCCCCCTCCTAACCTTTAAATCCCACCCTTTATACTAAACACTTTCTTTTTAAAGGTTAGGCAGAGCAGGTGCCTTCTCAACAGGTGCCCATTTTCAACAACACCACAGGCTACAGTTAATTCCTGCTAGCATTTCAGCATCCCTCAACCCTTCCCTCACCTAATAGTATTATTTTAACTAGACTCCTGTCAGCAAACTTTACAATTATAAACGGAGGATATATCCCCCTAGCTCTATATTAACCACCCGCTTAACCATACCTTAAAACCTTATAATTAAGATACAACACCCTTATCAGTATAATTCCAAATAAGTACTTACCTAAAAAACTAAATTACCCTTCCCTACTTTTACTTGATTAAGAGGTTATCTTACTAATATATTATAACTTACAGCTATTAACTTAACCACCAACAACAACAGCGGCAACCTTACTAATCCACTACTAACTAGTTACCTAGGACATAATAGTAAGTACCTAAATCTATATATTACTCTCAGCTCTATTTAACTTTTAGCAATTAAACAAATTCCTTTACATATTAAAGTAAGTATAAGCAGCAACCACAAAAACCAGCAGCAGGGGCCTAATCTCCACACTACAACTATTAATACCACCAGCCCTACAAAAATTTTATCAATTCAGTTACATTTACAGCCTGGAAGTATAAACATACTACAGGGCTCCTATAATCCCCAAAAACAAGGGTTTAAAACCATAAAAGCTTAATTAGAATAATCCTTAAAGAAATAAAAGAATAATAGTATATATAAAACACCCTAGATTATATCTCTAGACACCCTCTAGTAACTATATTATAGTCCCCAAGTACCTAAACAGTACCATATAAGTCTATTAACCTAAAAAGGTCCATACAAAAGTTAGTAGCAGCAGCAATAATCTAATTATAATCCCAGGTACATCTACCTAGCCCCTAAACCCACCTGCTATCATAAGTACTACACCTTATAGGGCTTATATATAGCTAATATATAATATTATAAATCTAAATAAGCCAGGTAATACTATATTACCCTTATTACCAAAAAAGCGTAAGTAGTTTCCCTATTTTAAATTACTTCATAAAACCCTAGTTTATATTAAAATAAAGCCTACCACTAATATAAAACTCCATATCTATTACTACCCAAATAACTAATACCCACTTCTAACTATTTTTAAATTCAGGCCAAATTCTTATAATATTCCTAAGGCTAGTAAACTAATTAATTAAGTTACCTATAGTTATTAGAGAAGCTTCCTACTCAAGATCCTATATTTAAAAATAGTAATTATAATAATTAAAAGAGAAACTACTATTACTAATACTAAAGAGTAATAATTTTACTAATCTAGTACTAGCAAAGCAACTCCTCTAGCCTATTAAACTAATAAAAGGATATTACTATATAGTAAATTTACTCTAGGTACTAAGATAACCCCTCTACTTATTACTACACTTACAATTAATATTTTTACTTAGTATAAGTTAATTAAAAACCTATTTTAAAAGGTTTTAAAGGCATAAACCTTTTTTACTTTAGAAAAACTAATAAATATTAATTCTAAAATTTTAAATAAACTTAAACCTAGGGAAAATAAAAACAAAGTGGTATTATAACTAGAAAAATAAGAGGGGCATATTATTAATTTAATAGATAGTATAAAAAGCCCATAAGTATCCATACTATAGCAAGCATATAATAACCTAAAACCTAAAATTAGCTTACCTAAAATAAAAATACTAACCAGAATTATTATTCCGCTTTATTCTTATTAAAAGCAAGCCCTAACCTTTATATATAGGAAAAAGTCTGGATTATTAAAATATAATATTTTAATTTAGTAAATCTAAAATAAAAAGGGAAAAACATATTTTAAGAATATTATATCTAGTATAATAACCTAATAGCGCCCAAAGCTTAAATATACTAGTAAAATTATTTATAATAATATAAGTATAGGAAAAACCTTAATAGTTATAGTGTTTATTATACTTAGGCTAGGACATACTAAGATTTAGGCTTAGTCTTTAAAGTTAAAAAAAAAACCTAATACTATAGTAATACTTCTTATAATACCATCTACTCTCCTTAAGTATTAAAAGGCTGAGATTTTAATAAAAATAATACTTATAAAAAAAAATATTTTTATCTACTATAACAGTAACTAGAAAATTCCAGATCTTAATATAAAGAAATATATTATTATCCTAACTTTATCCTCCCTCTTAAACTAAAAAAGGGATACTAAACTATTCTTTAAAATATCCTAATACCAACTTATTATTAATAAGGCATATTATTTATAAAACAGAAAAACCTAATTCTTCTAAAATACTGTAAAAGTTATTATAAGGTATAAATAGGTAGTTACTAGTACTCTACTTTATAACTAAATTATGGAAATCCAGTCCCTATTTAAGCTTACTAGTATTACTTATCTAAAAACTCCTAGTAGTTTTAAGGAGTATATTATTAGACCTTTTTAATAAAATATACCTAATTATAGTTAGAAAATAAAGATTATTATACATACATATATTCTATAATATATCCCAAATATTAAGCTATTCAGAGTATAAAAGGTAATTTCTTTAGTCTATATAAACCTATTAGAGGAATAATAGATTCTATATAAAAAGGCTAGGAAGAGGGCTAATAAGTAACTATAAGGTAATAATAGTATTATAACTACCCTAACTCACTTCTATACTATATATAGGATTTATACTATAAAAAGTATATTTAGTAACTTATAAGATAGTATACCTATACATATTACTAATTTTAGGGTATTAAGAGATAATAGCGTAATATATAAGGGGTATAGTAATATACTAAGTACTAATTAAGCTATTAATAGCTAGGTATATATTATTATGCCCTGTAACTATATTATTTACACTAAATATACTTCTATAGAAATTATAGATTACCTATATAGAGATAATAGTAATAATAAGTTTAGGTAACCTATTCTTAAAAATAAGTTAAATATAGAATATAGCCCTATAAATATACCTATAATTACTCTAGAGATTTTAATTAAAAAAATAAGATTCTCCTTAAAGAATATTAAAAACTATAAAAATATAAAAATAATTATCTTAGTAAGTTATATAGATACAGTTAAGGTACTTAGCCGCATATTTACCAAATATAGTATAAAGTATGCCTATATTTATAGGGATATAGCTACTAAGAAGTAAGCGGAGGTACTTAAGTTATTTAAAAAATATGGTAGTAATTACTAAGTTTTAATTATAATAATCGGCACTATAGGCAAGGGCTATAGCCTATTTGCAGTATCTAGGCTTATTTATATAGATATTAAGTAGAACCCCTAAATAATAAAGCAGGCCTACTCTCAGATCTATTATATTAATTAAAAGTAAGATATAACTATTATATAGTTAGTTATAAATAATATAGTAAATATAAAAATACTAGAGAGGTTAAGTAAGAAAAAGAAATTTACTAATGCGCTAATAAATTACTGGATTCTAGTACTTATAGATATAAAAGCAGAACTTAAGGATATTAAAATATAGTATAGGAATTAGCCTTGTAGCTTTTTTATAATAAAAGGATTAGGGCCTATATAAAATAAGGCCTAATAATTTTAAATAGCCTTGAATTATAGGGGTATTTTAAGATAATTAATATTATATTTATATATATTTAGGGTTAAAAATAGGTTAGACTAATTATAAGTAGTTTCTTACCTTAACTAGCTATAACCTTCTAGTTAGTAAATATTAATCTAACTTATTCTTTAATATATACTAACTATTTATATTAAATTCCCTTACTACTTATTACCTTGTTTTTAAGATTAAAACCCAATTTACCTATAATATAATAAATAAAACCTTTATACTACTAATACTTAGGTATCCTTAATATTCTTAGCTAATACTAGGTTAATCCATAGTAGTTAGTTTAATAAAAAGGAGGTAGTAAAGGAGGCTTTTAAAAGGTTAATTAATATAGCAAAATCCTACTAGCTTTACTTTACTTCCCTTAAACTTATATGTAAATTCTATATTAAGCCCCCTATTATTAATAGTTTTAGCTAGGAAAACTAGCTATACTAGGTAGTATTAATATTCCGCATAGTACTAATAGCTTATAATCTCGATATAATTAACTAAGCTTATAGAAGTTATAAATAGGTTATTATAGATTAGTACTTAGTAGATTAATAGTAACTATAATACTAAAAATACTTTTACTATATTAAAGATACTCCTTAGCTTAGGTATTAATATTAATTAGCCTAATAACTATAATTAAATACTATTTTAGCTACCTAAGCCCAGATATATTAGTTTTTTATTAACCCCTTTACTTTTTATATCTACTAAGCTACCTCTATCTTATATCAGGATATTATTAAGGCAAGAGTTTAATATAACTACTAAGTTTAAAACTACTTTATATTTTTATATAGAGTAGTAAAATAATTCAAGAGTATATATTTTACTTTATAAAAAAAATTAAACTTCCTCTAAAGGTATATAGGGGGGGGGGGGTATAGTTACTAAGGATAAGCTAATAAGCCAATAATAGTATATAATACTACCATACTCTTATAATAGCCTATATTCTGTTACTATCTTGCCTTCCTAACTATATTAGTACTAGTTAAGTAAGTTACCCGGGTTACTATTAGATTATACTATATCCTAGCTACTCTTATTATCCTAAATAGTAAGACTATTAAAATTAAGGCAACTATCCTAAGTAAGTAACTTTAAAAATACTAGGCTAAATAGTATATCTTTTTATAAGTACCTTAATTTAGGTACTTTTAATTATATCCCTTTATAGTATCCATATATATAGGAAATAAAATACACCTCTATATTAAAATAGATAAAAACTAGACCAAAAAACTTTAAGAATTAGCTAACATAAGCAGTAAAGCTAAAATTAAAATCAGAATTAATAGTCCATTTAGTACGCTAACTTAGCATTTTTATAATTTTAGTTATACTATTATCGTTAGGGTAGGTATTAATATTACATATTTCTCTAGGATCCTTACCAACTTTAAAGCTAAAAATAATACTTCTTACAAATATCCAGAACACTCAAATACCCATAAAAATAAAAAAAACACCTCATAAAACACTACTAAAATAAATATTAAGCCTCTCTAGCATCAGCTAGACTCAAGCTAGACTACTTTAGCTATAAAGAAATCTAAATTCGCAAATAACTACTACTATATTAACTTCTACTAAATAGTCCGGGACTGGAATTATCTTCCATAGCTTTTAGACTTATTAAATATAGTTAGCCATAGCCAGTAGTAGTACACAAAATACAATAGTACTTAATACCTCAATATTAGAATCTCTACTCATATTACACAAAAATACAAAAATATCTCTACTTATATTAATAGGTAGCTCCTTAAAATATACTACATATCTAAATACCCTAAAAGCCCTCTTACTAGGCTAATTAACCCATTTTATTTTAATTAGCCAGACTTTACTAGTATATTAAAATCCTACTAATTAATTAATAGTATAAACAGCCTAGGTAACTATTAGCGATAAACGGTTATAACTTTAGCATAATAATATTAATAGAGTTACCCAATTACACACTAAGACCCTATACCTTATTAACAAGTATCTATTTCTACTACTTACCTAACTTTAGAAGAACTCTTTAACTTAGTATTTATAAGCTATTAGAGTAAATTTTATAAGCAGTTCTAAAAAGGGCTTATTCTTAACCTTAAAAATATAATAAAGTCGGAAAATATAACTCTAAATCTACTTAACCTTCTCCTATACTTAGCTAAGTTTATAGAGTATAATAAAAAAGCCCTACCTATCAATATCCACATTTTCAGCAAAAAAGCAGCCCAATATTACACCTATATAAAGGCCCTTTACTATAAGAAACTTAAGTTCCTTTAGGATTAAAGTAGTAACATAGTCAAAATACTCATTATTATTAATAATTAACTTTAGTAGTCTAATACAACTATTAGCATCCCCCACAAAGCTTAGCTTTATAAAAATAGTATTTAATTACATAAGACTTAGTTTAAAAAGCTAAAGAGATAAGAGTAAGCTTTTACCTTTTATAATAAGCATAAAACTAAAATCCCTAACTACTAAATAGTACTAGTAAAGATTATTATAGGCAAAATATATTATCTGCATATTTTAAGTAAATAGAATACTTTAAGTTAATTAATAAGGAAGTTATATGCTAACTCCTTACTAGAAGTCTAACAACTTATTACACCCTTAACTACTACTACTACCTGAGGCCTTAAGAAGTAGGATTCTATAGATAACTACCTATAGTCCCTTAAACAGTTCTCCCCAAACAGACTTCTTCAGTACTATTCTCACCCTTTATTATAACCAGTTTAGGGAAGCTACACAGAATATTAAGGCTACTTAGGAAGAACTTAATATAAAGTTTAGCGCACTTATTAGTAAGTCTTATAACTAGGTATACTAAGTTATTATACATATTTAGATACTGGCAGAACTTAAGAAAATTATCGTTTACAAATAAACTAATATAAAAAAGCAGGCAATAATACACTAAATATAGGAGCAGTATCTTAAGGGCTACTAACACAATATTAATATCTAGCAGAGGATATTACATCTACAGGCTCTTATTATTACACCAACAGAAAATATACATATATAAATTAAGTTTACTAATATTTACCACAAATTAGGACAAATAAGCCTTACCGAGAAATCCTTAAAGTAGCTAATTAACAGTAATATACTACTAAAATCTATAATCCCCTTCTAGAATAATTACAATATTCGCCCTAATATCCCTAATTAGGTAATTTACATTATTCTAAAATAGTAAGGGAAGCTTAGCTAATAAGCTATACACAAAAATACAGATATTTTAGAAAAAGTACTTAAATACTTACAACTATTTACTACGGAGTTAACAAAGGCTTTCAAACTAATCAAAGCTAAACCTATACAATTATATTAAGCTAATAATAATAAGTTCCACTTCTCATATAATTATAAATATATAGAAAGTTATAGCTCCCATAATATATACCTTTCTCAGCATAAAACCACTATTAATAAGGTAGTACTCCTTACAAAATACTACCTCTATCAGAAAAAGTAAGTAATTACTTTAAAAACTAACAACTAGCAATACACACATATAAGGGAGATCTTAACCTACTACTCACAAACCACAAAATACAACTCAAAATAATATAAGGCCTGGTATACCTGGGTTTTAATAAACTTTAAAATAGTTTAGGCACTCTTATTAAATAGTGAGGGTATTTAATCGCAAATTAACTACACTATTATCACCAACTATATTATCCCAGCTATTTATAGCTTCTTTTAATCCATCTCTCTATATTAGGGCAGCTTACTATAAAATATTCTACAGCTATTAACCCTTTAGCTTACCTATAAAGGATACTCCAAGGTAACCTTTACTATTACCAAAGACTTTACTTACATTAATATCAACACATAGCTTAAAGTAATACCATAACTAATTATATACATTAACTAGCTAAATAAATAAGTCCAGTAATCTATTCACTATCTCCTAACCAACATAAACAGAGTACAACCCCTAAGCCTTAGTCTAGCCACATATAATAATAATAAAGTCCTAGTAAAGTAGCTATTAGTTATAATTAACTACACAAATCATAAACAATATAAAACAGTACAGCTCTAAACTAATTAAGCAAACTAACATAGTCAGCTATAAACTTATCCAGATTACTATATTATAATATAAGCTATAACATAAGGGCCTTAAGGAGGTAAATTATTTATACTTTATTATACACAATATTAAGAATATATTCACTATATTTAAGCTACTCCAACAGTTATTAGACTATAACCCAGAAATACTCAGGGAGGTCTCCTTCATACAAACCTTTAGTAAGGACCTTACAAAAGCTAGGGAATAATATAGGCAGTATAAGGTCAGCCACAATATGAATAACCTAAACTAAGCCTAGGATATTTACTACCTACCAAGTTTATCAGCACATCTATCAGCAGCTACCGCAAATAATATCCCTCAAACTAACATACTACTTACTAAAATTAATAGAGGCCAAGAATCTTAATCTTATAGTACTAGGTACCTACAAGAGTAGCCAGCCTGTTATAAGTATTACGTCTTTCAATATAACATTCAGCATTATTAGCAGTAAGTAATATTAGTAAAGGCTGAATATTAGCAGCAGCAACAGTTAGTCTTATACCTTCCTACATAAGAGCCACAAGGATATAGATAAAACAGGATAAAGATATCATATAACTCTTTAATCTCTACAACACAATACTAATAAACAGCTCGGAGTACTATATATATTACTTAAATATTCAGAGATACCCAGCAATCCTATTAAGCTATATTTCTAACTTATTAAGCTAAGTTCCAAACAGTAACACAGTATACATACTTATAAGAGAGTACCGAGAGAGCTAAAAGATCCTCCTTAACATTAAGTATTGCATTATATTATACATAGCCCCTAATTACAATAACTTAACCCTAATATAAAAAGTTAAGGTCTTTAGCTATGCTCTTAATAACACTACTAGCCAGGACCTATACTATGTACTATAGCTAAAAAGTAAGAGCTCGGAGGCTTAGCTAGAGCGCTACACAAACTACATACGCAGTCTTAGTATAATAAGCATAATTAGCTATATTTTAATTCTTAGCGATTATTACCCTTTAAATCTAATACTAAATTGGATTACTAAAAAAATTATTTATTTAATTTTAGCAATTACTTTAAAATAGCTATAAAGTGGGAGAAATACCCTAAAAGGGTACCTTTTTATCTAACCCATATACTTGTGTATATAATAAAAGTCTCTAATATCAAGGGAATCTTTTATATTATATATAAGTATATAATAATCCTTAAAGGTAATAAGGAGAGTATAATAGTAGTATTAGAAGTAGTAAGTTATTATAATTGTAATTAACTAGCCTATATAGTTTATTAATAACCCACTCCTAACCTAGATATTAATAAGCACCACTAGCCTAATAAGGCCTAACTTTATATCCAAAAAGGAGCAAGCCCTTATTTATACTTAGGCACCCTATAATTACCACATATCTATCCTTAACATAGACCCAGCCACACTCCGCACTACTTAAATAGTAGTTAGCTTAACTAACAATAACATAATAGCAGCCAGGCCCCCTTAAGCCCATACCCATACAAACTTATCTACTACCCCCATTACTAGCAGCCTAGGTATAAATGGGGCTAATAATATTAATGGCCAGCAGAACCAGGACCTAACCAAAATACAGAATACATACATAATTAAGGTACTAAACTAAGTATTATAAAAGCTAATAGGCATAAACTTCAAAGCCCGGGAAAAGCTAGACATACTTACACAAATTAATAAGCTTATTATAGAGGTAATAAAGCTAAAAAATCTTTACCAGTACTACATTAATTAGTATAATTTCTAGTAATTAATAAAAGGGCCAGGGGGTATAAATTAATATATAATCCCTACAGTAAATATAGTATAATAGGAGTACTTATATATTTTACTACATTTTCCCTATTTCTAGGCATATACATAGAGGGGAGCAATACAGTTATTAGCTTTTAAGATTAGGGTTAAATTCCATTTTTATTTTTAAATTTATTAAACTATATTATAGTCTAATTTCTATTTACAGAATAATACTATCTTTAAAAATAGTAACACTCTATTATAACCACTTGCTAATACTTTTTTAAATAATAGTAGTAAGGGATTTATATAACTTTTCTAATAATTTTAATATTTTAGTAAGTATTTTAAGAAGCCTTATTCCAAACTTAATTTAATAAAGGAATTATAATAAACTAGTCTACCTTAAACTAATATTTAGATAGTCTAATACTTACTAAGGTATACAAACTTAATATTATAGTAAATATAAAGAGGTATTAAGAATAAATAAACCCAAAGCTTTCTATTTTAAACTATATCTTAGTAAATAAAAAGAGGCCTAAAATCTGGATTCTAAATACTATAAAGAGTTTATAACCTTAAAAACTAGAGATAAAGAACAATATAGTAGAAAAGTACTAAAAAGTATAGTTAGAAACTAAGCAGTATTATTAAGGTAAATACAAAATTAAAGAACTAGAAAATCAGAATTAATAGGAATCCTAAGTATACTTAAGAAATATAATACCTCGGGAAATTAGGCTAGCAAAGCAAATTAAATAAAGTAATAGAAATTAGTATCTAGGGCGGCATAAGGTTACTTTTAAGAATTCTATTATTAAGCTAGTCCAAGTTATACTAATTACTCTATCTATTAGCCCAGGCTACTTTACTCTTAAGTTTAGGGAATTATACCCTAAATTTAGAACTATATCTAAACTTTTTATTACTAAGGATCCTATAGACTATATTAAGTAAAGTCTAAAAGTAGTTAATACCCAAAATATTAATTAAGTTAGGGATTATAAAATAAAAAACTTTATACTAGTTAATTATAACTAAACTATAGCTATAATTAATACATATTATTCTACCCTCAGTATCTATTAGGTTAAGATAGTTAAGGATAGGGGTACCTTTAAAATTAATATTAGTATTATAGGATACCTATATAACTAATATTTAAGGTAGCCGCTATTTCTATACTATTATTATAACCTATACCCAATAAGTTAGCAATAAGGTATAATATAGGCCTCTAATTAGTATTATATAGGTATACCTTACTTAAAATAAATTTACAGTAACCGGGTTAAGGCTTAACAAATTAGCCTACAATCTTTTAAATAATCTACCTATATTTAAAACAGGGCCCTACAGACTACTTACTATTAGAACTTAGGTTAGACCTTAAAGATTTATTATTCTTACATTTATAATAAGATATATAGGGCGTCTTTAAGGTTGGGCTCTCTTATTATAGGCAGTTATATATTAACGGGTACTTAGAGCACTACCTATATAGCTAGCTTATAAGATTAGAAGCTAAATAGATTCTAGTTAAAATTTACTATAAGGTTTTATACAGGTATCCTATACTTCCCAGAAGTAAGAACGTTTTTATTAGGGAATTTTAATTTAGGAAGCTAGCTTTTATTAAGCTAATAATACTATCTACTAGGAAATATTTATTTTTATTATACAGCAGTTTTTACTATAGCCCTCATTATTATTAAATAAGGTAAAAGCTATTATCCTAATTTTAAATTCCATAATATATTAGCAAAATACTTACCCTTTTCTACTTTTTTCCTTTCCTTATAACCTAGTATACCTCGGGATAAAAACAGTACCCTATCTATTTAACTATATATCAGAATAATAAACAGCCCTTACTACCTTCCTAAGTACTATAGCCCTAAACTTAGCTAGCTTTATTTAAGTTTATTCTTCCCTTTTTATACTAGTAAGTAAAGCAGGTCTTAAGTTTAATAATTCTATAAAAGTAATACTAGCCCTAAATTAAGAGTACTTTATTTAATTTCCTTAAGCCTTACTTTCTTTACTAAAAATAAAAAAAGCTCATAATATTCTTATACCTAGTACTCCTACTCCTTTCTTCTCCCCTCCTAGTAGGCATACTTACTAGCGGTAGCGTAAAGTTAAAGCCTAACCTGCTAAATCTAACCTTACCCTTAAATCCTAATAGCTAATTAATAAATAGCTATTATAGTTATTTTTAGTTTAAAGATAGCCTCTAGTAATAATTATGGGTAATAGTTACATCTAATTTACAAGATAAGTAATAAGCTGGCCACTATCTACAGAATATATTGCTAATTAAAGCCTTAATAAATTAAAGCTAGCTAATTTCTATTAATAAAGTCTTACCCTTAATTTTCTAAATTAAGTAATATTTACTATAATAGGAGATTCCCTTTTCACATTATAAGACAGTCCATATTAAGATATCTATCCATACTTTCAACTACAGTTACTTTATAACTGCCGTACTTAACCTAGGTAGTAATAATATAGAAGACCGTATCTTTATTACTAAAGGAAATAGCCATAAGTATATAGTCTACCCCGATAACCGCCCAAGTAATATAGTTAACCTTATTTTATATAGCGGGTTTTTCCAGATTATATTAATAGCCTTAAACCCTAAAAACCCTAAAAAATATAATAATATCTTTTACTAAATAATTCTCAATTAGTAACTATAGAATCTAGCTAAGTAAACCTATCTTAAGCTTCGGGTTATAGATTATTATCTTATCTAAAACCCTAGCTATAATTATATTACTATAAGAGGCTCTATTATTATAGCTAACTTCTTATACTTATTTAGTATTTATATTATAGGATAAACTTCCTATTACCCTTATTACTATAACTAAATAGAAGATTATTAAAAATATAATCCATAAAAACCTCTATACTACCAAAATCCTTAAGGTTCTTAGCTAGTACTAGGTTAATTAATAGTAGTTTATTAAAAAGAAAAAGGCAGTAGTTAAGGCTCTCGGGGCGATTTTTAAGGCCGCAAACATCTAATACATAAAACTTAAACACTTTTAAGCTAATAGTTAACTCAGCATTATACCACCTATTATTAAGGGCTTTAACTAGGAGGAGCAGCTATACTATATAAAAACTACTATTATTATAGCAAAATCCTGCTATAAATTCAATATCACTAATTAAACTTATAAAATAAAAAATTACTTTAAATTTAATCTCTCTTTTAGTTAACTAGCAATATAGCATCTATACTAAAAGAGGATAGTCAACAGTTTACCATAAGTACATAAGCATTACCTACCCTTTTCTTTTCTAAAGGTTTAAAGGATTTTCATAAGAATTATTCTTTCACACTACTTCATTAAACATAATTAAAAATATACAATCTACTCTATAGATAAACTTATCAGAGAAGTCTTTTCTATACCTGCTCCTCATTCTCTAAGCAACCACAAGGAAGTAATTACATCGGAGTATTATTCATAAAAACCCATAAGTAAATATAGCAGGGTATTTTCTAATAAGGCCCAGTATAAAAAAGTATTAGTACTTTTAGCAATAATAATTATCTCATAAGTATATCCTAAACTAAGTCCCTTTACTACACTATAGTTTAAGCTTTATAATCCCTCTCTACTATTACTAAAAGTACCTCCCAATATACTAAGCTAGTCAATTATATACAATTACCTAGCACCTACTTTATAGGTAAATCCATTACAGAGAACCGTTACTAATACTATATATTAAATAATTCTGTAAATAAAACTCAGATTATAATATAATTCAACATATTTATAAATATTAATTTAATTTATCTACTATCTCTAGGGGTAATAATTATATCTAGCACTTCCTTAGTACATATAGCTCTCTATACTACTCCCTATTAAGAGAAACTGGAAATTAAGGTAATTAATATCTCCCTTTCTATCTCTCTTCTATAGGGATTCTATTATATCTAGTAGTAGTAAGCTCTTACCCTGTAGCACAATCTGGGGCCTAGCTATTAATAGTGGATATCTAATTTCACAACCTTATACGCAAGCTTAATAAAAAGGCCCCTAACTACTAAATTCTGCTCCATAGCTAGTACCAAATCTCCTCTACTAAGCGATCCACCTACTATATCCAGAAGAAATAGCGCCCCCAGCCCGGACCCTTATTATCTTCTACAATACTACCCTAATTAACCCCATCTTTCCTATTATAACTATAGATAAGTATCTCCGTATTATAAAGGATAGTTTTTAAAGCCTTAAGGTTATCCTCAATAATAAAGATATTAACAGCTTTTACTACTACTTAAACAAACCTGCCAAAATCTATAGCAAGCTGATCTCCATTATACAACAATGCGCAAGTTCCCTATTCTTTACCCCATCAATATACTCTTATAGGGACAGAAAAGAGGAACAGGGGCATAGGTATAAATTCAAATGTTATCATCGGATCACTATATAGATTCCAAAAGCTACATTAAACACCATTAATAAGCAGGTATTCATTCCTGTAAAATATAAAGGAGCATAGGTCTCACCATACAACCGGCTTATTATTTCTTATAGCTAGTATTATCACCACAGGCTACTTAACAGTAACCTGCCCACCAGCCAAGAGTATAGTATCTTCTAACTCTATCTACTCATCCATCTCCCACATTTTCTTCCCAAAGCCTATCTAAAAACTTAATAGAAAACCCCTTAGCCAGAAAACATCCACTTTTCACTACCAGAACTCATCCTTCACAAACTCCTTAAGGTTAAATAGCCTAACCTTATTAAGCACTAGGTCCCAGCACAATCAATCTTCATCCACAAAGCATAAAGGCCTTTCATTATCCTTATTAATATTAACTATTATATACTTTACTCCAGACTTAAAAAGATCCTCTAGAAGGGAGATAAAATCCAAACCCAATATTACAGCAGCCAGTCCCTTAACCATAACAGGGAATAAACCTTCCTTAATAAGACACTAGGATTCCTTACTCGTAGCACAATACCATAATCCTTCGAAAATCGGATAGTCTGGGAACCTTAACTTAAACCCATACATCACTACTGCCAGCATAGTACTAAGCTTTAAAATCATTACAATAAACTTAACTACATAGGGTATTTCAAAATAATAAAATACCACTATTTAATATGTCAATTCCAGAGCCACTACAACATACTATTATTTCAAATACATTCCACTACCATCTACCATCTCGGACAAATAAGACATCTATAATTACATCAGGGCACAGGGGATAAATATACTAGCCACTAAGGCAAAGTCAATTAAAAATAAAGCTACAAAACTCTAAATAAACTCAGAAGGGCTATAAATAAACGTAAATCTTGATCCCTTCTCAGTTAGTTATACAGAAACAGACAGCATATCTTCAGCGGCTTTAATATTAGCCTGGCCAGCATCACTAATAATAACCCAGTCAAAATACTTAATAAGCCATTACACTACAATACCCTAGCCTAATAATAGCCAAACAGAGATTATTAATATTACAATACAAGGACATTAACAAAACAGCACATCAAGCATTATTATGCTAACTCACCCATACCAATATTAATTACTGACTCAAAAAGCCCATTACCTTTATAGTAATAATAGGATAATCTAAATATTCGTTTAGTAATATATTATATTATTAAGAAGTATAGCTATTAAGCATAAAAATCTGTGCGCTATAGTGTAGCATAATACTCGAAAAGCTTAATATAATTATAATAATATAACTAGTTAAAGTATTAAATAATCCAAAGTAAATAGCCATACATATATTAAACAGATTAACTAGAAATGCTTACTATATATAAAATATGCTGTTAGGATATAGTAACCGAAATTAATAGTAAGCCTCCTAGTCCAGGTTCTTAAAGGTAAAGGGATACTTAACCTCTCTTTTCCCTAGTAGAGATAAATCAGCCTTATAAGCCTTTTTAAGGGTAGTTAATAGGTTTAAAATATATCTATTTATACTAAATACCCCATAAATAGGGTAATATAAGGTATAAGGTACTTATTATTTAAAATAAATAATTAGTATTCCAGTTTAGTATATCTTAGGTAAGATTTTATATAAAAAAGTATACTTTAATTAATAGGAAAGGCTATTAGTACAGAAAAGGTAAATCTATTATTAGTCCAAAGTAAGTAATAAAGAAGTAAACTATAAATATATAATAGAAAAAAAGTTAAGTTTTAAGAATAGCTTTACATAGATATTAGGAATAATAGGTATAAATTAACAAATTATCTCTCTATCTAAACAATATAGCCAATTAAAAGGGATAATAAGTAAGTAAAAAAAAGAAAAGGGATTTATTAAATAACGGAATAGAACTTATAAAAGTACCAACCTATACGCACAATAAAATAATACCTACTAATTAAGGTTATTATATAAGAGACACTATATATTAATACCTATATTAGTATGGTTTTAGCTATTTTAAGAGCTTCTATATAGATATATTTAAAGTACCTTTTATACTTATTATATTAAACCCTTCCTTATTTTTTAGGATTTATACTAGTCTTTTTAAAGGATTATTTAAACCCTGTCTTACCTAATTATCTAGGCCTTATTTCCCACTATATTATTTAAAACTATTATATGAAAACCAGACTTTATAATATATACTATTTTTCACAGATACTATCTTCCTGCTACAGCCTGGCGCTATTCCGTGTATATAGTAAGTAGTAAGTAAGATGAGTTATAATTACCTGATACCAGCTACTGTTATAGTAAGCTCCTACTATATGGATTTATAAGGGAAGGGCTTAGGAGTTATAGGTAGGAGGTATAGTACTGTATTCAAGGGCGGCATACTATATGGGATTAGGCTAAGACAATAGTGTTCTCCTAGTTAGTATAGTAGATTAATAAGGCCTATAAGGGCTAGTATTTCTATTAAGGATAATAAGCCTATTAAATCCGGGGCTATATACTTTAAACTTAAGTTAAGCCGTAATTATATAGGCTATATACTTAAAATTAATAATTACTATACTTTTCTATTATATATAATTAGTTACTTTAGGTATAGTTTAATCTTATTAAGATACTAGCAAACTATAGTATTTTTAGGGTAAAAAAGAGCAGGGTTATTAACTATATACATTAGTATAGCTCCTATATAGGGGCTGGCTTATTATATACCTGCTGGTAAAGTAATATTATAATATTACTTTAGCTAGTCCTTTTATATACTAGTAAATTAGCAATATAGGTATACATAACTTACTATAGTAAGAATTATAGCCAGACTAAGGTAGGGGATAGGGGTAGAGGTATATAGTAGCCTTATCTATTACTTAAATTCTATAACCCCTTATTATAAGCCATATACACTAATACTACTACCCCTAGCCAGCTCGGATAAAAAGAGAATAGCAAAACTACTATACCTATAGCCAAAATATAGTCCTAGAATATGTAATTATATAAAGATTATAAGATAATTAGCTTATTAAAACTATTAGCTTTTCTAAATAAAGTCTAATATTACCCTTAGGTAAACCTTATTACACTAATCTAGTAAAAAATTACCCCTTACCACTACCTTCTTAGTAGAACTCCTTATAGTATTATACCCTCTCTCTGCACTTAGGAGGAGCTACTAGGTAGATAAGAGTAGGGACTAACTCCTTAATAGTACTAATCTATTTTAGCCAGCTAGGGCAAAAGAGGTATTCTGTATTTTATTATATGTATTATATATTTTAGCATAGTCAGTAGTATATTAATAGCTAGCCCTATATTATTAATAATTATAAGGGGAGCAATATTCTTATTAAAAAACTAAGTATATATTAGGAGGATTAGCAGGATAATTACTAAAATAGAGGAAAATATAGTAATATCCTAGGATAGTATTAGGATAAGATTTATGCTTATAGGGAATAACTATATATAAGTTATAGAACCTACTATTACGAAACCTAATACAGTTAAACCTATATCTCTCTTATACTTAACTATACAGATATAGGGGATATTAAGAGATATTAAAAGGAGATACAAAAAAACTAACTAGGGGTCCCTATATTACACATAATATATCACTTACTAAACCGTAACTGCACCTATGCCTAAGTTAGATATAAACACCTGCTTCCCTATAATACATATAAATACTAGATATATTCTCTTTATTCCAAATCCTCCCTAACTATAATTTAGTTTTTTATAATTATAATATTATATATCTTCCATTTATTCTTCCTACTCTTCCTATAACCTTCTCCTCCTATTCTTATCTAGATATTATTATTATGTTACTAAGAGATATTAATTATAATATATAGCATACTAGCTTTTAGCCTACCTTTAACTGTAAAGGCGTAGAGATAATATTTAATTAGCTTAAAAGAGAATTAATTAACATCCTTACCTCCTACTTTATATAGCCTACTATATTCTATACCCCCCCCCCCCTCTAGGTAGATATACTAACCTCCTTATAGGATATAATACTGGACTATCTTATGTAGGTCTTAAGGTAATAGCTCCCACTAACTACCTCTACGGATAACATTATATAAATAGCCTGCTATATTATACAATACCTAACTAACTTCTATAGTAACTACCTATATAACACTATATGTAGCTATCCGGGCTACTAATGGTATAACTTATCCTTTACACTCCATATAATTACTTATATTTTCCACCTCTAGACTATACTTATGCTAGCTAAGCGGAATATTATATTAAACTAGTAGATATATATAGAAAATCTCCTCCTAAAACGGGATTATAATAGTTTTTTATAATATAAATACCTTTACCCTAATTAAACTAAAAGTAACTACTTTCTTACCTAGCTATCTTTAAGCTTACTATACCTAATACTAATACTAAAGCTAAAGAAATAAATAGAATAGGTAAGAGAAAGGAATAATAGAAGGGGCACTAAAAAGAAAACCTTAGATAGCAGGAATAGTAAATATACAAGGGTAAAATATAGTAGTAACTTAAGGCTACTATAGGGCGGGATATACCTTCTACTTAATTTTAAAAGAGGGATAAGCTATAAAAGGGATAGGGAAAGTACTATAGTTTATAAAAAGGTATTCTTATTAATTATACTAATACCTAATAAAAATAAATTTCCTAAAAAAGATACTCCTACTACTAAGGTTACTAATTATAATAGTAATATATAAGTAAGTATATCTAATATAGTTTTTAATATATAGGCTATCCTAAATAAATATATTCAGAGTTAAGAAATTCTTAAAAAAAGATTAATTAAAATAGAAACTCAACATTAGAAAAACTACCCCACTAATCTACAGTATAGATTTAACTAGCTAACTACCTTAACTAGTAAACTTATACTATTAATCGATAATAAAGCCTACCTAATCTTTAAGGTAAAGGGAACCCTCGGGAATTAACCCCAGATCTCTAATCTTAATAGCTAATACTCTAACTATTAAACTAAAGTATATAGGCCAGCTAGGTTAGCGTATTAGTTAAATTAACTAGAGGTGCGCTTATAATTTATATATTTAATCTTTAGTATTAAGTAATAGGAAAGGTATATATAGGGCCTTTGCTTTTATAGTTTTTATACCTATTTATCTTAAAATTAGTCTAAAAAGTATTATATATAAAGTTATTAATAGCCTTGCAGATATCTTTAGTTTAGTTATATAATTAGTAAAGAATTATTACTACCAGAATAGTAAAAACAGGTATAACTAGGCTTATAATTTCCAGAATATAAGGAAAGAAGTAAGTAAATACTGGAATTAATTACATATTAGATTATATAAAAACCGCTAGGGCGGTATTATTAATAGGCTCCTACTATACTAAAAGTATAATACTATCTTTAAAATTAAAAAGATAGTATTCCCTTATAGCTAATAGTATTTTTATTATTTAGATAATATTAATAGTAAAAATCTAGTCTATAATAATAAGCTTCTTAATTCTATTCCTAGGGGGTTACTTAGCTATAATATACTATAAGTACTACCAGAATTACACCAGACTAATAGCATAACCAATTACTTATATCTATAACTTAAGGGTAAAAATTTTAGATAGCTATTTAAATACCCATTAACTAACTTCCTTATATATTCCTAGTATAGTAAAATAATAAAGGTTAATATACAAAATCCAGAAAAAAGAATAGAGTATTATAATACCTAGGCCCTCTAGTAAGTTAAAAAAATATTTTATATTAGTATTATTTAACTAAAGGTTATTAGGGAGGGTAGTTTTCAACTTCGTAAGCTAGTTTTAAAGGCGGATAATTATTTCCATAACTTCCAAAGCCTTTAGTTAATAGGCGGAATTCTATAGAATTAATAAACTTATAAGTTTTTTTATAATTTCAAATACTTTATATCTAATTTAATAAAGTCTTAAATAATATCCATTCAGGCATAGCCTTTTTAGAAAGCTATTAATACCTATTAGCCTATATAGGGTTAAAGTCTGTCCAGCTGCTTTTCCTGTATAAAGGGCTCCATTTAATACCTTATTAATAATAGGTAATCTTGCGTATAAGCTATTATCCCACAGAATAGGATGCTTATTAAAGCTACCTCTAAATAGGTAATCTAGGATATAGCATACCGAGACTAAGTAGCGGCTAGTCTCTTACTTAATAAGGCACTTACCTATATTATCCCAGTTATGCTAAAGGATTGCAATAAGGTATACAGAAAAGCCCATATATATCCTAACCTTACCTATCTAGTTTTTATAATAATAGTAGTAAATAGCATAGATAAGGATAATAAGGGTCTTATAGGTAGCCTTATATAGGAAAAAGTTAATAGTACTAGAAAGATATAAGTTAATTATATATACACAGTAATCTATAAATAGGATTTACTTTTAGCTAGAGTTATTAATACGTAATATTAAAGCATATACAGCTGCGGCTATAACAGGATAAAGTTATTTCTTATTAATCTCAAAATAAGTATTATCCCTCTACATTATATCTATACAGGGCAGGTATACCCATAATCAGAAATAAATATTAAAGTATTTTAATAATATATCTTTTTAAGCTAATAGGTTTCTGCAAATATATAAGCCATAGTTTTAAAAATATAAAGAAAATAGCTATTTAAAAACTTACTCCTTATATAAATTACCTATAGAAAACTATGTAGTTTAGTAAATACGGGCTGGAATTATAGGTAGTATAATAATTAGCTTTATAGGCTTTATATTATTATCAAGCTACTATAAACTAGGCTTACTTTAAAATTCCTAACTATTCTTTTAGAGTATAGGCTATAAAGGAAGCTTACTAAGTAATTATCTTTTAGGACTTAAATATTCACATATATGGTTATTTATCTTACATCGCTTACAGCATAGAAAATCTGCGGTACACTTTATCTTATAAAGCTAGCAATCCTAATACACCTTCTATACACATTTTCTTACAGTCCCGGCCTCTATACAGTCCTTAAAAGGAATTATATAAAACTTCTTACCTTTATTAAATAATATTAGTTTAGTATAAAAACCTTAAAAATAAAATAGCCTTAAGGTACCAAAATACCGCATATTATATTTACCTTATCCTATAATAAGGAAGCCATAATTATAATCCAATCTTAAGTAATTAGCGTATAGGCCTTCCCCTAAAGCCTTTCTAAAACACTTCACCTATAGCAATTATTTAGTAAAAAGTAGGTATACACAACAGGCATACACACAATCCAGTTAGCCAATCGGCACACAGGCCAGCAAGTATTTTTTAACCTACCTTACACAACTTACATATACTACAGCTCTAATTAGGATTATCCAGCCAGTACCTTTTTACAGCAAACAGTACAATATAGTTCCGGGCTGGCAGTATTAAATACTACCATAATTACTATTATTACTATTAATAATAGTAATATTAATAGTAGCACATATACACTAAAGGCTAAGTACTCCTATTACCTTAGATAAGGGTAGATTAGGAAGATAGTATAGATAAAGTAGCTCTATTAAAACTATTAATTAAAACTAGTCCTTATATGGGTATTATATTAAATAGCAAGGTCCCAACACCGCTATTAATCGCAAAATCTAGCAGAGATACAGAATATTAAAATATAATATTATCCAG
>JBBWSL010000144.1:0-128136 GCA_038088545.1 Diaporthe humulicola
ATTATAAAGAAATTCTATTTATAATAAAATATTCTAAATTATTAGTAAAATATATTTACTTTTTAAAAATATACTTAGGTAAAATAATAAAATAAAAGCTATTAATTTTTATAATAATAAAAATAATTAATAATAATAATAAAAATAATTATATATTAAGGGTTAGTAATAAAGTAATAAATAGGGCTAAGAAAAAGCTTAAGTTAGTAATAATTATAGAATAATATTCTTTTTAATTTAGGTTATTAATTTACCCTACTTAGAAGAAACTTTTACCCTTTATAGTAAGAAGTCCTGCTAAAATGGGAAAACTTTTACTCCTAAAGCTGTAGAGTGCCCGGGGCACAGCAACCAGGAGGGCAGAAAATAATTCTCTCCAGGTACACATTGGAGCCATATGGCCCAGGATCTCCAGTGTATGCCGAGTCTGAGCCGACGTTATGAAGCTCGAGTCCACCGAAGCCTCTGACCTTCTAGCCGACCGACGCTCTTTAACGCAAGGCTAGGGATGTTCTGCTGGGCTGCTCTCATTCGATTGACGGTGTTGAAAGGGCTGAAATTTGATCGAAGAAGACAGAGTTTGGTGCACAAGAGCGCTTCGGAGAGAAATTTTCCCGTCGCGGTGATTTTTAACAATGCTCACGGCTTAATGTGGAAGAGAGATGTAGCACGGTCAAGCGCTGGGAACACGTTGGTAGCATAGAGCCTTTGCATATCTTGTGGGTATCGGTGATAGTATTTTACAGAATCTCGTACAACATCATGGGCAGCCTCTTTCAACAACTTTTAATCCAGTCAAAGGTCTTACAGGCACCTTCCTATGCCCGCTGCACAACCCAACCTGGGTTTAACAACCGATAAATCATGACGAATTCGTGCATAGAGAGCATCTTCGTCTGATTATCTTTGATCACGAGGTGCCTCGCAATCTCCTCTGCCTGCGGGTCCGCAACCCTGAGGCACGCTTCCAAGGCATCTTTGACGTCGGAGACAGGCCTGACAGGGGGATCCTCGTTCAACATCTCGTGGAAACATCTTCGAATGGCTTCTTGACACCGTTTCTGATGGTTCGTCGAGGCCATGGTTGTCCACAAGTGAAGGTAAAGCTGCCTTGACCGTGATTCTTGGAACCTGGGCGGCATGCACCAGACTTCCCAGAATTGTGTCCAATTGTCCTGCGCGGCATATGCATTCATGAGCCGCATAATAGCCTCCTCTCTCATGTATGGCAAGTCCACCTGAAGCAGGAACTTTTCCAGAACCGTTTGAAGCTCGCTGCTCTGTTTGCCCTGTGACTCTGTCCGAGCTAGCGACTCGATGATCGACACAATGACATCTGCCGTCATGAGTGGCTCGCCGCGCGCGTACATGACGTTTAGCACCTCAAGAGCGAGCTTTGACAGGTCTGACAAGGACACAGTGCTGCCAGCAGGTTCCAGATAGACAATTTGAAGCATCTCGATGTAGTGACCGCGATGGCAGATGATGCCCAGGAGTTCCATCTCATGCACGAGCTCTCGCAGATGGGTCAGGTCAAAACGTCGCACCCCTAATTGGCGGCCCGCCACGCATAACCACAATCGAAACTGCCAGCTATGTTCAGGGCGCAGGCGCTGAATTGCTTGGTTCCAGGCGCTTATGTATGCCGAAGGTTGTCCATTGTCGGAGTACTCCAGTGCCTCGAGTGCGTCCTCGTAGTCGAAACTTGCGAACTGTGCCTGCAGTCGTTCCAGTTCGGCCACCTTGGAAGCTATGAAAGCTGCAGGGTCTAAGGTAGGGTTAACATGGTTGGTTATTGAGTCGCTGGTTGGCGGGTCAGTTACCTGGAGAGGCCGCCTGAGAGATGTCGAGAAGAAGCGGCGCTGGGATGGCGTTGCGAAGACCTTGGGCGAGCCTCCTTCGGTGAACAGGGATAATTCGTTGGGGTGAGCGTTAGCCTCTGTGTATTCCAAGTCGTCTGTGATAAGGTTGTCGTCTCCCCTGCGAGCCAAAATACGGGACCAGAGGAGCTCGAGATCCAGATCTTTCCGCTTGGACTCAGTAAATGCCTGGACCACAATAGTGGTACCAGTCTGCCTGGTGCCGAAGCCGGTCGCTGTCTCATACTCGACTGGCTCGTGGGAATTAGAGGAAATTGTGCCTAGGTTTGTGCAGATCCAGCGCGTAGTGACGCCGTCGTCTTGCCCCATGGGTGTGGCCGCAGTGCCGAGCAGTTTCGCCTTCCTTTGCTTGCGACGCATCCTGATCTTAAATTCATTAGGGCCCAGAACGCCGTCCGCATGGGCTTGTATGCCCTTCCTGCGCAACCACGATAGCAGGTTGCGACCAGAGACATGCAAGTGGCGCTCACTGCGGGCGGTGCCGAAGAGCATGATGAGGCTGGGCCCAAGAGCAGCTGGGGGGTCCAAGGTCCGCAGGTCCAGTAGCTTCAGATCGTCCAAGCCCATGTCCTCAGCGGTGTACTTGACGAGGTCATGCAGGATCAAAGGGACATTCTCGGGCACCTCTGGGAGGGGTTGACTGTGTTGAACTAGCGAGGGGTGCCTGGGAGGCTCCTCCTGGAGATACCATGGCTCCTCTTGGCCACCGGCTTCTTCTGCCTGTGACATCTGACGGTTTCCCTCGGTGGACGTTGCAGCG
Organism: Diaporthe humulicola; assembly: GCA_038088545.1. Lineage (NCBI taxonomy): Eukaryota > Fungi > Ascomycota > Sordariomycetes > Diaporthales > Diaporthaceae > Diaporthe > Diaporthe humulicola. Next base: position 2,641 of record JBBWSL010000144.1, read on the forward strand.
GACCGGCCACTGGACTCAGCTGCAGCCTTGGTCTCGGCCCCAGTCTCATCCACGGCTTTCTGAGAGAAGAATCGTGCTCGGATGGCGAGAGTAGCAGGAGTAGCTTGCTGTCGCAGGGCCGGCGATGCATGGGAAGGCCATCGAGCCCCAGCACTGACAGTAGGGCTGCAATGTGAAAATGAGTGGCCGAGTGTGAATGCTCTACATGCTGAGCAACCTGCTGCTGATGTCCGTAAAATTGGTCGCAGGGACATTGCTGCCACTCATAAACAAAACACGGTCAGGCGTATTTGAGAATGGCTATAAAGCAAGAAAAAGGGATGCGATGTTGATGATTGAGACCTTGGAATCTTGAGGATTCGGGACGAGATTGTGCCTCCTCCTGAGCTGCCGAGACTTGAGACTTTCTGGTTGGTGAGTTGGTTGAACGAGAGACGGGACTGTCCAGGCTTGTCGGCAGACTTGATGCTCTCCTCTGTCACTGCTTGCTGGAGCAGTTTGCCTCCTCGGTTGTCTGGGTGGGTGGTTGTGGGTCGTAGCCTCCCAGGTACGGCCAATCAGATGGTGGGATAAGAAGGCTTATCGCGCATCCACGTCTGATGCCGCGCGATGAGCAAATGACAAAAACTTTCTTTTCGATTTCTGCTGCGACCAGCGGCTCTTCCCCCCGTTGCCTCACTTTGCCTTTTCCTTTGGATTTACTTTACTTCCTAGACCTGCCATAGACTGTATTTTAGTTTGCAGCTCATTATCCATTTCAAATGAACAATTGATCGAGCCTCTGCTCAGGCGGGCCCTCCATTGGTGCCCTGTTTGTTACAGTACACACACGCACACACACACATTCGCAATCCCGTCGCAACGCACACGACACACCGACCCTCCTTCTGTACGCTCCTCATCGCACTGGCCGTGGTTGCGTCTCCGAAAATGCTCGTCCGAACGAACGTGTCGAGGCACAACTGCCGACTCGGCCGCTCTATAGCACGACTGCCCAACATATCCGAGCCGCGATGCCACATACCCGCGACCCAAGCGACGGCCCTGCAAGCAAGCACGCGTCTTGTTGCCACCAGCTCTCCGTCACCGCCATGGCGAAGGTCTCCGGCTAGCCCTTGGTCACACGCCCCTGAGCGTGGGCTCGCTACAGTAGTGGGCGATGCTATGAGCGCCAGAGATGCACCTCCCAGGATTTACGATCTCAAGGATTACGATCCAGCCATGGCTATGATCCTTCAAGAGCCGGCGCGCCAGCCCCCTGCGCTTAAAACGACTAATAAGGGCATTCCAGGCGACTTCGAAACTGCCCTCCCAGTCTTCGACGCCTGTCTGCACGTTGGAAAGCTGGAGAGGGCCGAAGCAGTCCTGAAGCGTATCGAATCACTCGGCCAGGCTGCCCCCGAGGTCTTGATGGATATGAACAACAGATATCTCGAGGCGTGGCTGAGGGGGCTCAAGGCCAACCCGGGGCTGGGCAAGGCCGAGGACTTGCATGCCTGGTATGAGCTGCACATCCACGGTGCCAAGCTGCCACAGACACCCGCTACGGTCGCCTACATGCTGAAAGCATCCCTGTTGACCACTCCCACGGCCGAGAGTTCGCAAGGTCCATCGAGGTTGGAGAGACTCGTCAAGCGTTACATGGAAATGGTAACTCCCGAGCAAGGTCTCAAAGTCCTCTACTGTGACGGGATCCTGAACGACGCCGACATTGCCACCATAACCAGATTCTACCCCGAGTACAACATCAAATTACAATACATGGAGGAAGAGTTCCCCAGCTTTGGGGACCTCCCGACCAACGCCCCAACTAGCATCGGCGATGCAGTCGAAACGTCTAGGGACAAAGGCCCCATGCCGGAGGTACTCCCCACCCCCCAAAAAGGTATGGGTCTCCAATCGATCAGGACCACGCTTGATATCTTCCAAACAATGAAAGATGGCCACGATATCTCGTCTCTCCCCATCCATGAGAGACGGGAGTTTCAGTCACGCTTGGAGCGCGACTGCGTCGATGTGGCCGTGGTGCGATGGAGGGAAGAGCACGAGGCACTGCGCCAGAAGGGTCTTGCCACGTCCATGACTCCGCCAGGTCTGAATTCCCATATTTGGTCATGGCATCAGAGCCTGGAACGCCTCATACAGAAGGAGTTCGATGCGATCGCGGAAACAGAGAAGTCGGCCAAGCATGGGGTAAATGACTTCGACCGATGCGTGTACGGTCCTGTCTTACTGCAGTCTACGCCCGCCCGACTGGCTGCAGTCACCATCATGACCACGATGAGCTCTCTCGCCTTCACAGGCGCCGACAAAGGTGTTATGACGAGCAACCTGGTGAACCATATCGCGAAGATTGTCGAAGAGGACATCCAGTCCAAGCTGCATTCGGATCAAGAGCAAAAGGAGGCTCGCAAGGCCAGGGCACATAGACTGCTGATGAAGCAACTCCAGTCTATGGGAGGCGCAGAGGCCAAACAAGGTTCTGAGGCTGAGCTGACGCAGTCCGAGAAGCTAGCGACGCCTGTTTCCGCGGAGCCCCTTTCCGACCCTGCTCCACCTCCTGTTGCGCCATGGTCACTGTCTATGAAGGTGAAGATTGGTGCCATTTTGCTTTCGTCGCTTACCGAAGTGCTCAAAGTGCCAGTTAGCCGTGAGCATCCCGAGACTAAGGAGACGATACGCGCAATGCATCCCGGACTGGTGCGCACTACTCAATTCAGAAAGGGCAGGCGTGTAGGCACAATCATGCCACACCCCCGGTTGAGTGAGATGCTGCGCGAGGAACCTCGAGGCGATTTCTTGGCAAGGCACCTGCCAATGGTTGTTGAGCCGTTGCCCTGGACTGGTTTCGAAAAAGGTGCCTACCAGGAATCCCCAGTACCTCTGGTCAGACTCAAGGCCGGCGAGAAAGATCAACGGCTATACGCAGAAGCTGCCCTCGCAAAAGGTGACATGGACCAGGTTGCCAAAGGCCTGGATGTTTTGGGAAGAACAGCATGGCGGATCAATCGACCCGTACTGGCCGTCTTCCTTGACGTGTGGAACTCGGGTGAAGCGCTCGCCGACATTCCACCATTACACCCGCAGATTCCGGTCCCCAAAGAGCCCGAGCCTTCCAGTGACTCCCTCGTGCGGCGCAATTGGATCAGGGAAATCAAGACTGGTCAAAACCTCAAGCAGTCATATCACTCCATTCGTTCTTTCATGAATTTCCAGTTGGAGATTGCGAGGGCATACCGGGACCAGGAGTTCTTCTTCCCTCACAATGTCGATTTCCGGGGGCGGGCATACCCCGTCCCGCCGTACTTGAACCACATGGGTGCGGATCACGTCCGTGGTCTTCTTCGCTTTTCCAAAGGCAAGGAGCTCGGTGAGCGAGGCCTGATGTGGCTTAAAGTCCACCTATCGAATGTCTACGGCTACGACAAGGCCAGTCTGAAGGATAGGGAGTCTTTTGCTGTGGAGAACATCGCCAACATCTTCGACTCCGCCCACAACCCACTGAAGGGCAAGAGATGGTGGCTTGAAGCCGAAGACCCTTGGCAGTGCCTCGCAGCTTGCATGGAGCTTACTGCTGCGCTGCAGTCTCCAGACCCGACCAAGTTCATTTCATCTCTTCCTGTTCATCAAGATGGAACCTGCAACGGCCTACAGCATTACGCTGCCCTCGGTGGTGACTCGTGGGGCGCCCGTCAGGTCAACTTGATGCCGGGCGAGAAACCAGCTGACGTGTACACCGCTGTGGCAGAATTGGTCATCAAGGAGCTCGATGAGGACATCGCGCGCGGCAATGAGATGGCGAAAGCCTTGCATGGGAAAATCAAGCGCAAGGTCGTCAAACAGACCGTGATGACTAACGTCTACGGTGTGACCTTTTCGGGAGCGAAGAAGCAGGTCTTGAAGCAGCTCGATGCCCTCTACCCCGACCTGAACAAGACATCAGGCATCGAGGTTGGACTCCTTTCCAGTTATGTAACCACAAAGATCTTCAAGGCGTTGTCTACGATGTTCCGAGGAGCTCATGACATCCAATACTGGCTAGGAGAAATCGGGGGCCGGGTATGCCGTGCTCTAACGGCGGAGCAGCTCAAAACGATCGAAGAACACGGGCTCGAGCAGTCCACGACAAGCAAAACCACGAGCGAAATCATCTCTTCAATGATGCGATCAACAATCATTTGGACGACACCTCTTCGAATGCCAATTGTCCAGCCATACCGGAAAACTAGCAGCACGATCATCTCAACCTGCATGCAAAGCCTCGTGCTCAATAAGCCAGATCGATTCGACCCCGTGAACCGTCGCAAGCAACTCCAAGCGTTCCCACCCAACTTTATTCACTCTCTCGATGCCAGCCACATGATCTTGTCTGCGCTGGAGTGTAATGCACTAGGCCTCACATTTGCAGCAGTGCATGACTCCTTCTGGACCCATGCTGCTGATGTCGACACAATGAACACCGTCCTTCGTGACGCGTTTATTCGTATTCATAGCGAGGACGTCATCAAGCGTCTAGCCTCGGAATTTGAGGTCCGCTACAAGGGAGGCCTGTACATGGCACAAGTTGATGTGACCTCCGAGGCGGGCAAGGCCATTTTGAAATGGCGCAAAGAGAACAAGTGTACCTCATCTATGCTGAGAAACGAGTTGCTGATGGAGAAGAAGAGGCTCGACTTACTCAACTCCTCCGACGAAGCGGACAGGAGGAAGGGCACGGAAATGGTCACACCCGGTAAAATCTATGAAGAATTTGCCTCGGAGCAGGATGTTGTTAAGGAGGACATGGGCGGCACAACACTCGGAAGCCTGTCCGCTAGCGCCACAAAAGCGAAAAGCGCCACCGTGGAAGACGCCGGCGAGCTGGTTGGGGAGGCCGATGTGGATGGGGTGGATGGCGAGACTGTGTCGGAGGCGGGGGCTGACGCGTCTTCTGAGATGACTGACTACAAGAAGTTCTACACCACTGTGTCACACTTTGAGGAGAAGTTGAGTGGGCAACGTCCTTCTGTGAGGCAGGTTAAAAAGTACACGCCAGTTTGGAGCCCGCTCACGTTCCCCAACATCCCGGAGAAAGGCGACTTTGATGTCAAGAGCTTGAAGGACAGCGCGTACTTCTTTTCATGATGAGCTCCAAGCCGCAGGCAAAGATGCTTTGGGATAGTTTTAGACCCTTTCAGCGTAGGGTTTCCATTGGGCGGGCGTTCTTCAACTGGATGTTTGGGGTGGCTGCATGGGTAGGGCGTTGATGGTTCAAGCGAACGGACAGCTGGAAATTGAGGCAATGTCTATGTACATTGTACCATATGTACCAGATGTACAAATAAAACAAAACAATATACCCTGTTGTTCAAGGGAAATTTATTGACATTTGACCCACTCCCACCAAATGGCAGGAGAATTAGATGAATCCCAACTCGGCACGCTGAGTAGTGCAGCAGTCTGTTGAACTTTCAGATGCACATGAACGCCTTGAACGTTGGACTGCAATTTATTGTGACTGACATGATTCCGAGCCTGTAGCAGTTACAAGTCTCAAAAGACAAACACAAGTCCCAATAAATTCAATGGTAGATGAGTCATGCTTTGTGCAGGCTGACCGACTGCTCTATTTTGTTATATTTTGGCTGGCTTCTATCTAAATCACCATGCTCATCTGCTTTTTTAGGGGGTAGTCCCAGCCATATGTACATATCTCACACAGAATTGGATTTACCGGACAGTCGCGCTCTGCAGAGTCTTGACCTTGCACACGCCACCAGACTCGGTGATCAGCTTACCAATACCGGTCTTGCCCTCGAGCTGCTCGACAACGCCGGCATCAAATGCCACCTCGAGAGCGTCGGTCGTGGTGAAGCCGGGCTGGAACGTCTCCCACACCTTCTTCTTGGGGTTCAGCTGCTTCTCGGGCTCGCCCTTCCATCCGTCGAAGTAGACACGCTCGCCGGCCTTGGCATCCGCGGGCGGGTTTACCAGCTCGACGGGGCCCTTGTGGTCGTCGGCCTCGCCTTCCTTGATCTTGGGGCTGGCGGCCAGCACCATTGCGGAGGACTTGATGCCGCGCATCTTGACGGGCTTCAGGTTGCACACCACGACGACCTTGCGGCCCTGCATCTCCTCGAGGGGCACCAGGCCGTTGAGGCCCGAGCACACGGTCCGCACGACCTGGCCCTCGTACTCGTCCGTGTCGGGGGTGCCGGCTGGGTCGCCCATGGCGATGGTCGAGACGTAGAGCGAGTCGGCCTCCGGGTGCTTGATCGCCTTGAGGATGTGGCCGACGCGCAGGTCGATCAGCGCGGGGGACAGGGGCGCGGCGGGCGCCGGTGGAGGCTTCTGCTGCTTGGGCTGCTTCTCCTTCTTCTCCTTCTTCTTGCCGCCCTCGCCCGCGACGGCGCCGACCACGGCGTCCTTAACCTCAGCGACCTTCTCCTTGGTGCGGTCCACCAGGGTCTTCTGCTCCCCGCCTGCCTCGGCGGCGGCCTTGGCTGCCTTCTCCTTCTTGAGGCGTTCCTTCTCCGCCTTCACGTCGACAGGCGGCTTCACGTAGAGGATCTCCTCGGCGTCGACCTTGACCTTGTCGGTCTCAGGGACGCTCAGGCCGAACAGGGGTGAGTTCTGCACGAAGTCGACGTGGCGCACAATGTTGGGGTGTCCCTTCTCACCGGTGCGCTGCTCGGGGGTCCAGCCCTTGACGGTGGGGGCGAGGACGTTGTAGATCTCGACGTCGGCCTTGGAGGGCTTAGTGCCGAGTAGGGTGGTGCGGGAGGCGAGGTGGGTGTTGAGAGCCTCGAGGATAGAGGAGGACTCTGCGCTTGGGGACTTGAGACGCTCCGAGGTGGTGAGCCATTGCTGGATCTCGGCCTCCTCAGTTGGAGAGTACGACTGGGAGGCGATGGCGGCCATGATTCTCTTCGCGACAGAGGTGCTTGCTGAGAACTGGCGGGGAATCGACACGCTTCGGAGCGCTGGGCGAGCTAGGCGAAGAGAGTACAGTTTGGCTGGGTGGGCTGAGGACGAAACCTTCAGCTTTTGAATGCTGGATTCTTGGAGGGTTGGTGATGCTTTTCTGGCGGGGTACAGTAGAACAGTGTGACTCGAATTGGCTGAGCTCTGGATTTTTAAGAGTACTGCCCCTCCTCTTTCCTCAGCATCCTGCCAGCCTGCACAGCTACCCCCTGCGCGATGACTCAGCCTGTGGCTTCAATTAAAGAATCATGCCTCGACGCGTTCAGGTCGCGTTATGACAGGGTTCTTGCTTCGTGCTGCAGCCGCGTGCAGGGACTCCATTATGTCATTCATTTTGATTCCTTTCTTTGCCATGTCTTGCTTCAATCCCTTCGCACCCTCGCACCTTCGCAACCATGAACTCAATTAGCTGACCCCACTCTTACCTGTGCACTATATATCGGATCGCGGCGGTTTTGGTGGATTTTCTTTGGTATTAAACTTCAACTTGAACGCACGTTTTACAGTGCGTTCTGCATTTTGCATTTTGCGTTTGCGCCTCCCTTTCCGAGCGCGACCCAGCAAAGTCAACCGCACCGCGCCAGTGGCAAACCTGCCCGTTTCCGTCACACCGCGCCCGAACTTTGGCTGCTTGTGTCCTACAACGCTCTCGACATCTGAGTCGAAATAGTTGTCATCATCATTCGAAATGGCTGCAGACTCATCTTCCTCCGTCAATGGCGCATCTCCCGCCGCCCAGCCCGACGACACACCGCCTTCCTCTCCTCCGAGCGAGTCCGCCAAGGACGAAACTGGCACCGATGACCGCTTCGAGCGTGAAGAGGCCAAGGCTCTAGAGCGAAATCTGGAAGCCGAAAAAAAACGCAAGGCGTCCTTAAGACGCAAGAAGAAAGCCGTCACCCACGCCGAGCGGGAGGCAAAAGCAAAAGAACTGGATAAGCTTCTCAAGCAAAGTGCTGCTTTCGCTGACATCTTGCGAGGCAAGACCAACGTCCTGGGTCGGGTTGGCACGGCTCTTGATGGCAAAACACTGGGAGACCATGACCTGGAAATGGCTGCTCAGCCCAAGTGCCTCATTGGAGGTACCATGCGCGACTACCAATTGGAAGGCGTGACATGGATGTTCGAGGTATGCCTCCAGGGCATGAGCGGCATCCTGGCTGATGAGATGGGGCTGGGTAAGCTTTTCTCCAACCTGGTGGCAAGCGAAGACTGACCCGGACAGGAAAAACCATCCAGACCATTGGCATCATTGGCCTCCTTCGGGAACAGGAAAACTACCTCGGCCCTCACATCATCATCGCACCCCTCAGTACCCTGTCGAACTGGATTGCTGAGTTCAAAAAATGGGCTCCTTCTATTCCCGTCGTCATGTACCATGGCACCCCCAAGGACCGAGAAAACCTTCGGAAGACGAAACTCTTTCCAAACTTGGACAAAATGGGAAAACCTACAGCACAATTTCCTGTGGTCTGTACAAGTTATGAGATGGTCATAAAAGACAGCTCTTCTTTGTCCAGAATACAATGGGAATTCATCATCGTTGTGAGTAACGGTCTTCCCTGCTCCAAAAATCACTGCTAACCTGGGTGCAGGACGAGGGTCACCGCCTGAAGAACGCCGATGCTCGTCTGTTCCAAGAGATTTGCAAGTTTCGCAGTGCGACTCGTTTCCTCATAACAGGCACTCCTTTGCAGAACAACCTCAAGGAGCTTTGGTCGTTGCTCCACTTCCTGATGCCGAGGATTTTCACTGACTGGGAAGCGTTTGAAACTTGGTTCGATTTCAGCGATCTCCAAGACGAGGAAGGAACGGAACAGTTCATCGAGGACAAATCCAAGCAAGACCTGGTGAAGAAAATCCACACGGTGCTCCAACCATTGCTGCTCCGTCGTGTCAAAGCCGACGTTGCCAACTACCTCCCAAAGAAACGTGAATACGTCCTGTACGCTCCAATGACGAAAGAACAAACCGATCTGTACAACATTATCACAGACAAAAAAGCAGACACCAGGGCGTACCTCGAGCAAAAGGTGGTGGAGAGACTCACGGGGGCCACGAACACGCCGGCTGCGTCTAGGAAAGGCACCCCCAACTCGTCAAGATCCGTGAGTGTCGTCAAGACCGAAAAGGAGCCTGACAGTGATTCCGCTGGAAAGCCTTCTTTTGCCGGCAAAAATGCGTTCTCGCTGTTGATGGGTCAGCCAAAAAAGCGAGGCAGGCCGGCTAAGAACACGGTCAAGTCAAATGGCAACGCCACAAAGCGAAAAGAACCGCCCATGTCGGAGGTCTCGACTCCGAAAAGGGCGCGGACCACGATCAACTCCACCTCAGCTCAGTCGGCCAGAGGTCGGAAGCGCAAGGTCACTAGGCGTTCGTTGAGGTTGAATGAGTCTGATGATGACGAGCTCTCTGATGACGAGTTCGAGGCGAAGCTTGCAGACGAGTATGCTGAAGACGACGAAGCCGAGGCTATAGGAACCCCAGCGTCTACGGAGGAGATGGAGCGCGCAGCGACTCTGGAGCTTGCCAAGAAGGAAATATCACGAAAGAAACTGGGCAATGACCTGATGCAGTTGCGCCTCACGTGCAACTCGCCACACAACTTTTACAACCCCTGGGAGAATGCGGAGGACATCGATGAGAGCATTGTCACCTCGTCGGGCAAGATGCTATTGCTGGACCGCCTCCTTCCTGCGCTGTTTGAGAGAGGAAGCAAAGTTCTGATCTTTTCCCAGTTCTCGACACAACTGGATATTCTCTGGGACTACTGTGCCGAGCTTCGGGGCTGGAATACCTGTCGTATAAGTGGCAGCGTCTCGCAATCCGATCGCCAGGCCCAGATTGAGGAATTCAACACTAATCCAGAGTGCAAGTTATTCATCCTGACAACACGTGCAGGAGGACAAGGAATCAATCTTGCTAGCGCAGACACCGTCATCCTGTTTGATTCCGACTGGAACCCACAGCAGGATCTACAGGCTCAGGATCGTGCTCATCGGATCGGCCAAAAACGACCGGTCATTGTGTACCGACTAGCGACAAAGGGTACAGTGGAGGATGATCTCCTCATGAGCGCTGATGCTAAACGGCGTCTTGAGAAGCTGGTGATTCAGAAGGGCAGTTTCAAAAATATGGGACAGAAGAAAGACCTCCATGAGGATCTGGACAAGGAGACCCTGCGATCCCTCCTGCTCAAGGATGGAGAGGTGTTCAAGTTTTCAGGTGATAAGACCATCATCAGCGATACGGACCTGGAAATACTATGTGACAGGTATGTTGTAGTCACTCGCATCACCTTTTCGACTGTTCTAGGCCATGGATACTAACACGTCAATTAGGAGTGACGCAGCATACGACCGTGCTGCGGCAGGTGCCGGTAACGCAGACGGCTTCAAAGTCGTCGAAACTGGCGCGAACGGCCTCGTCACCAAGGGCTGATAAAAAGCATGGACCACACTCAGTTATTTCATTGCAATTTCTGCGCCTCCTCTATGCTACCACAAATGGCTGTGTTCCGCTATCCGTCGCGATCAGCTACCGAGCCCCCATCCTCGGCATCAACCTCGTTCATCGATTGGAAACGACCGCGAGCAAGCTGAGCAGAAAATCTTTTGCCGGTGTCAGACCTGCAGAATAGAATCTCACGAGAACCCGGACGATGTTCAATCTGTATTCTCGTGTTTTGGCTATCAGCCTCAAGCCGCACGTCACGTTCTCGGGGTTTTGTGCGGGAGATTGGCTATTGTTGTGACTACAACTTGTCTCGCAGCCTCCCATGAAGTTGGCCGCACGAATCCGGCAGAGGCGCCTGTCGCCTCGACATTGTCCGTCATTTCGGCCTGGTGAGCAATCCCTGACCGATGTCTCAGTGGGGAGGCACTGGTCTGGTGACTCTGCTATTTGGCATTGTACAGTATGTCGCTGATAAACGAACTTTTGCGTTTTTGGCTATGAAAAGTGCTTTTTGTGTATGGTATCGTCGGCCACCATTTATCGAGTTCCTGGCCGATTTGGAAGGGATATGCAAGCTGTATGGGGACAATGAAAGATGGCTAGAAGGGACGCTTTGCCTTGTTATGTGGTTTCTCATGAAGAGTTAATAGATGTATGATCAGGAAAGTTTCCTGGACTGCCGGTCTTGATCATGAATATGCAAACCCGATTCTGCGGTTAACGATGGCGGGTACTGGACACGATCCTGTAGTCTTATTACATATTCCACTGGGGGAGGGGGGGCTCTTAGGTCCTAGTGTGGTTGAGCATAGGCGTTCTCCCTATCAATTCCTGAGTATTCTGCATCGACTGTCCGTTCTGTTCGCAACACGGCGCGCGGGCATGTCATGTGAGATGAACAAAAATAAGTTTCGTCTAGAGACAACAGCTACTACGTTCGGCTCATGGTGTTGTACCTCGTCCAGAGTTTTGGTTTACCAGGGACTTGCTGTGGACTCTGACAGTATACCATACAGTCCAGGCACGTCTGGCTACCTCCAGAAACAGAAGCTGACATTTTCTATCTATGCTAAGACGGACTTGGTCTGCGTTGCAAATGGCCTGTAGAACATTCTGCCTCCGGCACTGTGTTGGCTCTTGTTAAGGGCATGGTAGGGACAACAGCAACGACGAATACAGTGGTGACAACCGTAGGAATAATGACAGTCTTGGATCGGATAGGTGCCTGAATGTCTGCTTCCAAGATGAGCGGGTCTACCAAACATCAAGCCAAGGTGTCTCTGACATAGGTGGAGCGCCAAATGAGCCTGGTGTGCGAAGCCCATACTTCGGGACAATGATGTTGTTCCAATCCTCCTCTTTTACACAAGCATCTTGAATCAGGTCAATAACCTCCCCCTCTTCGTAGAATCTCAGTCTGCGAACGTCTTTGCGAAAGTAGCGAGCCAGCTGATTCTTGGGGTGTCGCTGGTCGTCCTCGTCAGAGGGCAGGTGCAGTGTGGAGATTCGGACGCTATCCTCCCAGAACACCCAACCCAGCTCCTGTAGTTGTCTCGTGCCATGTTCCAAGATCTCGTCGCTCTTCCTGTACAATTTGCCTTTCTGGATTTGTGCGGCCCGAAAGACCGGATTGGCACCACCAAGTGATGCAGTCGCTTGCCCACGCTGGTGGCCTTGAGGGTAGACCCAGTCAGAATGGCTGTGAAGCTCATCAGGGTCCAGGATGCACCGTGTTGGTCGCCGAACAACCCAATTGACCATGAAACCATGCAACTCAAACTTGCTCTCATCATCCGACGATAGAACATACTGGAGGGCTACCAAGCCAAGGCGGCTCATAGCATCAACCCAGTGCTTTGACGGCGCCATGACAGTGGCCAACGGACGCCAATCCTTGTTCTCTGAGACTTTTTGCTGATTGTGTGCACCGTTCTCGGCGTCCTCGGAATCTGAGTTCCAGGATCTCTGGTCTAAGCTGTCGATGTCGTAAGACAACTCGCTCTCCGTGTTCCAATGTAACAGGATGTATTTCTTCTGAACATATGCGCGTATCGCAAGAACTTCTTGCAGTTCCCATGATGACATCAGATCCTTGATGATACAGTAGGGATCATCCTCAGAGTATTTGATGTCCTTCTGTACATCGGTGTTCCACAACATGAAGGGAATGCCAAACAGTCGACAACACAGCTCGTATCTGAGAAGACCTCGCTGCAGTCTCACCTGCTCACCAGGCGAAAGGGGAGGCCACTGTGCTGCATCATGTGGAGGGTTTGAGAGATCAATCTCCACGAGAAGACCTGCCTGGCAGCCCTCTGCGGTACTGAATGAAAAGGCCTGGAAGTCTTTGGTGAACCGCTCGATTGTGCCGTACAATGCAAGCAAAGACTGGACGTGCTGCTTGAAAGTCTCGACTTGCTCTTTGGTCGAGACCTTGCTCCTGAGTGCACCCCATTGATTCTCTTCTCCCATGTCACCGCCTGAGCGAACATGGTTGGCAATGTTGATTTTGTTCTTGTAGAGATTGTGCCCAAAATCACACCAAGCCTGCCACCGAGATTCATCATGGTCTTCGTCCAAGTAGGGCTCGCTCTTGTCATACCCCAGATCGGGATCACTGTTTTGTTCTTGTCAGCTCTGGTGTGTCAGTAAGCCGAGGGGGGCAGGGGGCGAGCATACAATGGGGCCACGAAATTGAAGTTGGTGTATTTGGGAACTGTCACGAGAGCCAGGTAATGGTAGAAGATTTCCGGTGAGATGTGGCTCTCGAGCACCGAAAAAAGAATGGCCTCTCGGCAGCTCAAGAACGCGCTGAGGGCGGTCGGACTGGCTCGAATGGTCGCAGACAGGTCTTTGGGAGAGGACATAGAGTGCAGAATCACAATGTGAATTTCGATTGGCAGCTCCTCGAACGGAGAGGCGGGCTGCAAGACTGCAAGGGCAGACATTGTCGAGGATGAGCCCTGTCCTGTGGATTGATGCTGGTTTGATTGCGATTGATGGTGGGTTGCGGGAGTGCAACTGGGTGTGGAAAGGGGAGAAGAGAAGGAAAGTCGGCACTGGCCAGACGCTACAGGAGTTTTGAAGGAGGGCGTGGTGTATTCACTGCTTTGAGTGAATTGATGATTTTGTGCCGATGTTCCTGCTCGGCCAGTGAAGGTGGCTCGGTTTTGCTTCACTAAGTTGGACAAGTTGGACGAACGGTTAACAGACAACCTTGAGCAGAGACTTCGGCGACAGTTCATACATGGTCAACAGCAGAACATGTCTGCAACCACATCTAGGTAACTATGCTGTTGACGATATCTACTTGGATCTACGGAAACTTCTCAGACGGGGAAAGGTCTTTCTAGAGTCTAGCTCAGGTTAATCTTCCTTGCCCTTGGGTGCTCTGCAATGCCTTAGAACTTCCACTCCGCCAAACTACCACAGATGAGTGGACTCCAATCAATTTATGACAATCTGACTTAATTCACCTATGAATATCTGAGATTGGTTGTCATAATTTGTCTTTCAATAGACTCTTTGTCGACTACAACACTCTCTATTCACTCCAAATTCTTCGATCTCACCTCGTTCCCCTATTCTTCGCCTCGAAAGAGAACTTCACCATGGCCTTCGATCTCACTCCTGAGGAGCTCCAGAACCTCCAGCAAACCCAGTACCTTCAAAGACTACACCAAGCCCAGCAGTTCCAGCAAGTGGCAGCAACTCACCAGCCTTAAAGCAATGACCCGGCCGCCCGCGCTGAACAACCACAGCGACGATGCAAACAGCTGGTGCCCATAGACAACCCCGCCCAACAAATGATCAGCAAGGTCGCTCCCCTCAACTAGCGCAGCCGGCGCCCCTTCAAAGCCCGGTACCCTTGTCGCAGACAGGCCCTGTGAGGCGAGCTGGCGCAGAACTGGGCCAGGATGTCGGGTGAAGCGCAGCGCTACGGTGTACCCTGCCTAGAATGGTTGATCATCGAGTCGAGCCGCGGCGGGCTGCTGGATTTCCTGCAGGGCCTCCAAGACGCGGCAGAAGCTGGCTTTGTTTTGACCCTGCGATGGTGCGCCAGGCGGAGATAGGCGATATCACCCGCGACAAGGTCGCCGTCTTCAGCGGTCGGGCGGGCTACATGCCGCTGAGAATGGACTAAGAGATGCTAGCCTTGCTCGACGGAATCGAGCGTGAAGATATTGATTGGAAGCGATGGGCTTCTAGAGGGTTTTGGCGGGTCGGTGGTCTTGGGGAACCAAAGCGAGATTTATCACATTGCAATGCTTAGAAGACCATCGAACACTCGATCGCATCGTGATTGTCGCACTGGAGTTTGATAGTGGTCAACATTGCAGTAAAGACATCGTGTTGCAAGAAATTTGCGCACGTGGCATAGCATGAAGCGAGCAGCATTTTGCGAACGACAAATGGGTTACAACTCGAGTGTCGGCTACACGGCCACAGCAAATGTGTAGTGAACCACCTAAGCAGTGCTCACTGCTCAGCCTCCTATGGGATAACCCCCTATAGGATAACCGGATGGGAGGTAGGCAAGCCACAGGTGCTCCGCAAAGACCCGTGGCCGTCTTCCAAACTCTTAAGCATGTGGCTGTGTGACTATAATAATGCGTGCGTCTTGAAGTCTTCTTCGCCCTGTTGGAATCTGTACACCACCTGATCCACGCCGTCTTCAATTCAATCAAGTCTTTTGGCTCCATCTAATTGTCCAGCCGTGAAAGCTTGCTTTAGATCTGCACGCGCGGATGAAACCTGACGTTCAGGTCCGGCTTCTTCCACAAAATGTGATTCTTGCAGGCAGAATTCCAATCCTCGATCTCCGAAGCCGACTCGAGATCAAAAGCCCACAACAACTTGGCCACAGATATTCGCATCTCAAGATACGCAAGGTTAATTCCAAGGCAACCCCTAGGTCCGCACGAAAACGGCTGGAAGGCCCACTTGTCGTCCCCAGCGAAGCCTTCGCCGATCCAGCGCTCCGGCCTAAATGACGTAGGGTCGACCCAGTACCGAGGATCGTGTGCCATTGCGTAGTTCTCGTTGGCAACTATTGTCCCCTCGGGGACAAAGTGTCCGTCGATGACCGCGCCAGGACAATCGCGAGGCAGGCCGAACGCAAGGGGAGGGAATATTCGAAGCCCCTCCTCTATACAGCCGTGGAGATAGGGTAATTCGGCGGTAGAGTCGCCCGTGATGTCGTCGAGGCATCGGAATGCCCCCCGGACCTCGTCCGTGAGTTGCCTCAGGCAGGAAGGGTTGTTCACGAGGTACGAGGTAAGGCCCGCCAGGGCCGTGGCGGTGGTCTCTGACCCGGCAATAATCAATGTGTCCGCGTTGCCCATTAATGCGTCCTCTGTCAGGGTTCCATTCTTGATGAGGTGGTCGAAAAAGTCGTACCGCCCCAGGCTACCACGGTCGATGCGCCTTCTTGCTTTGTCCTTGCCTATTCGTATGTGCTCGTCGTGATTCTCAATCATGCGTTTTGAAAAACACCAGCGCAGGAACAGTGGGCCGAAAATGGGTCCTAGGTTTCGCGACGCTCTTCTCCCGGCAGAATACATGAGGTAGTCGAAGTTGATGCTGACTTCGTGGCTTGAAGCCCCAGAGAGGCAGCCGAAGGGCTCGCCGAACGACAAGTCTCCTGCGAAACAGGTTAAAACTGAGGTTTGGGCAAGAAGTCGGTGGAGATATGAGTCTTACCGATAATATCGAAAGTAAGCCAGTTCCAGACCTCTGTGGCGTTCACGGCTATGCTGCCACCGGCTCCAAGCGCATTGAGCTGCTTCAGAAGGAGATCCACGTATCGGTGAACAACATCCTCCTGATCCCTAAGAGCACGGGCGCTGAATGCATGCGAGAGAGTCCTCCTCTGCTCGGCGTGGACCACCGGATCGCGGACTCTGACGATACGTGGCTCATCTGCCTCGTACCATTTCGCTTTCAGGAACCTTTTCTTGCCGTGCGTCACGTGTCCATAAATATCACGATACGACTGCGGCGTTGAGAAGGATAGGGAATTAGGCCCCACGCGGATAACGTTGCCTGGCAGAGAGGGTCAGTCTGTAGCAGCGTCTGATAGGTGAAAGGCAAACACACCATACTTTCGATGGAGGTCAGTCATAATGAAACACTGCCGACCAGTGAAGGAAAGCCATATTTGCCAAAGCTGTGTAACAGCAGCAATTTTAGGGCCCGGATACTTGGCGAGGGGGTGGAAGAAGAGTAGATGTGCGGCCTTTGCGAGAATATATATTGTAAACTGCCCAGGTGGTCAGCAGCGGCTCACGACAGCAGGGGGTGACGGTGATGACCAGGCTTCTGAGGGGGGACTCACGGTGGCCAATCCAAGAAGACAAATGCTGCTTGGAGACAGGGTCCTAACCTGGAGGATTGGGGACATTCTGCATATATGAGTAGAAGCCGAGGCAAAGGGGAGGGGGTAACTGGCGTCGCGAGTCAACCGGCACGAGGGAGTAGCATGGTTATTATATAGTCCATGCCCTTCCCCGACAATTTGCTATTTCTTCACCACGGTGACACGGGAAGGGCAGTCGGTTGAGACGGTCCGCTCCACGTCGCAGCTGTCAGCCCCCAAGCAGTATGGCCGAAGACTGCATGCCATCACGCCACTTGGCTTGGAAGCTGGCAGGCCGGTGGCCTTGAGGGCGATGGCCCAACCGGCTGGTCCGCGATCAGAGAAGCGCAATGCACATGCTAGACGCTGGAGGATGCCGTCTCTTCTCCCACCCGTGCTGCAGGAGGCGACGGGGGAAAGGGGGGGGGGGGGTCGGATTTGCCCAGCGTGCCCAGCTCGCATGCGTTAGCGACCGGAACCGACGCGGAGTCGACCAACTGTTGTGGACGGGGAAGGACTATGACTGCGTCGAAGGATCAATGTTCAAGCCGGAGCCTACGCACTCATCTCCCGTCCATGCTTCTTCTGACAACATCTTGCATGGACCAGATCTGGCTGCTTGTGCTTGTTCCACCGAGGACCTTCCTGTTGGGACCTGTCGCCGATCGACACATGCAAAAGGCCCCAAGCCTTCAACATTTACTGAGCAGGCACGGCAGGCAGGCAGACAGGTGGAATCGAGTGGTTGCACAAGTGGGCGGAGGAAACTGCGTTGAATGGCGTGCCATAAGACGGCGCATCTCGCTCAGCTTGCAGTCAACCGTGCCGGGATGAGCACACCCACGCAGGGGTTTGGGTAGCTGTGCACAGTTGCAGGCATACTCGAGACCCGAGAGCGTATGTTGGCCAGACAAGATGGCAAGATTGGTATTTAGCCCGTTAACGTCCTGCACGTCATCATTTTCCAAGACACTGTAATTTTCCTCGAGGCAATACGCAGGAGTAACATGTCCTCCAAATCATCTGATAGTCTGGTTGCATCTTTGCGAGGCGTGGTCGGTCAATGGCAGCCGGTGAGTGTCCGTGTCAGCTGGAGCAAGAACTGGGCGGCCGTAACTTTGAATTGCAATGGCTCCCGGGCTGCTGTGGCGTTTGAGCGCCGAGCAGCTGGGCGGCGTTGTGTTGGACTAGACCATTGGAAGTCGACAAGAGAATGCGAGCGGTCGACGCGCAGCTCGGCAGCCAAATATATGAGAGTGAGTACCGATATAGAGCACTAACTCGCCCCCGGCAAGTCGCCACCCCGCGCCGGTAAGGTGCTAAGCGATGCGCCTTGCCAAAAGCCTCGACGGCGTGTCGCAGAAGACAATCCGCGACTCCGATTTTTTTTCTGGGTGGCGCCTCCGAAATCCAACGTCGGTCAACCGAGTGGTGCTACTACTGCGGCTGGTGCGACTGCTGCTACTGCAGCTATGCGCCCGGGAAGCTCTCTTCACCTCTGACCCTCGACGCGGCCTGCGCCCAAGAGCTCTTGCTCCTGCTTTAATCTGACTCGAGAATGGCCAGGAAGAAGAACAAGCAGAGGAAGGAGGCCCCAGACGGGGGCAATGGCAATGGCAACGGCAGCCCCAGCCCCAGCGCCAACATTGTCGCGCCCCTTGGCCCGGGGCTGGACGGGGCCGGACCTGCCTCCAAGAAAGACGCTGTCACCACCACCGCCACCACCAACACCAACACCAACGCCAGCTCCAGCTCCAAGTCCACACTGCCCCAGCCGCCAGCATCTCCTGCCCTGATCATTTGTCGCAACAAGTCAGTCGTGCCTTCCTCTTGCCTGCCGTCGCAATTGCAGTGAACATCGCATCGTGCGCGGGGGGGCGTCCGCGACGGAACGGAGCTACCTTCCCCTGCTTCCCTTTGCGCGACGCTCCCTTGACATGCCACTGCTCGCGATGCGCCAGACCCAATTGCTGACCAATTGAGACCGCAGACACTGGCGCTATATTTCTTCTTTCCATGGGCCGTGGCTGCAGCTCCCCCACGAGATCCTCGAGACCCTCGTCAACATCAACTACAACACCCCGCGCCCCCGCCCAATCGACCCCGCCGTCTTTTACGACCTGGTCAAGATCCGCCGACTCGTCGACGATGCGACCGACCTCGCCGTCCGCGCCGCAAGTGGCGTCGTATCTCTGAATAGCCTGAATAACTCCCACCCTGCTGCCGCCCTGGGGCTGGGCTTCGGCGGGGGCAACCAGCCCAAGCTGAGCCCCGAGCGCAAGCACAAATTACGGGAACAGGCCACCCAGAAACTGGCCAGGGCCTATCGACTCGACGAAATAGCATGTAGTGTCGCCACAATGCAGAGCGCATCGGCTCTCGAGGACGTCGCGAGTCTTGTGCTCAAGAGGGACCCCAACAACCTGGATGCCAAGTACGTGCACTTCTTCCACGAGAAGATCCCCAGCCGGCAGCTGGCCGAGTCGACAAGCTTGGATACCCTGGACGATGTGATATCAGGACAGCAGTCCGAGGGCGAACCCCTGCGGACGAGGGCCACCGTGCGCGTCTTCAAGGAGGACTACGACGGTGCGGCCAGGGACTTGACCGAGGCTCTGCAGGTGTTTCGGGCGCACAGGGCCCACGGCATGGCCGGTAAGTCGAGGGAGCTCCAGGTGGTCGAGCCTGGAGGGCGGCGGCTGGATGTCAAACTGGACGAGGACCAGCAGCCAAGCAGCCTGGAGATACAACTGTTGTTTGCACGCGCCGGTGTCTACCTGAGCATAGCTTGTCTGCATGTGAATGACGCCCTACTACCCTTACCGGCTACTAAAGGAACAGCACCGGAGAAAGAAGCCATCGCACAGCCGATAGGGGGAGTGGGAGGCCAGGCCGATGTGGGGGAAGGGACTGGGTCAGGAACGTCAACGCCCGCGACGGATGTGCCGCCCCCCGAGCTTACTTCTGCAGAGAAGGAGTCTCAGAGGCGCGTGCTCGAGGCCAGGAAGACCGTCAAGTCCAATGCCAAGAAAGCATTGCGGGACTACATGGCCTACCTGTCCAATTTTGACTACTCACCAAACCTCCCCACAGATATCGCCGACGACTTCACAAGGAAAGTGAAGGCCGGGAAGAACAAGGGCAGACGGCCCGCGTCTCACATGCGCAGTGACTCTCCCAGTGGTGAAATCGCCCACACCGTGTATACGCTGAATGAGCTCTTCGCCGCAACGCCTCCAGCGGACCTACCGCCTTACCCTCCTACGGACGTCACGTTGGCGGGACCGGAGCCAGGGACAGACGCGACATATGTCGGAACCACCATGGAGCTGGTGACATACCATCCACTCATGACCGACGCGCTGCATGCCTTGCTACTGTGCCACGTTCTCGTACAAACCTCAACAAAGGAACTGCAGCGCCACGCCTACATGGTTGCACGCCTCGCTCGGCTCGCAGACGGTTACCCGATGTTTCAGGCGAGTCGGAGCCCAGCACGCGCAGATTGGATTGAGGTCCTCCGTAGAGGCGAGAATTGGATCGGCCTGGCGGTCCCGTGGGAAAGCCTGTGCGCCGCTGCGCCGCTATACCCTGGGCAGAGCTCCCAGAACAACAGCGCCAGTCCAAAAGCCCAGCAGGGCCAGAAGGCCCTGCCCGCTCCCGAGGCGGCGAGGGAGGTCAAGAAGGACATCGACGACGAGGACCGTGAGAGGATTAACCAGCAGGCTCTGATGCGAGCCATCGAAGACGACCGCGTCGGTGACGAGGCAACGCTGCGCGCAGCCATCAGTGCGCACCGCAAGCGGGCCGAGGACGACCTGAGGGCGGAGCGGATGGACGGCAGCGGCGAAGCCAACGGCGTCATCGTCCCTGTCGCCAATGGCGGGTCCAAGCCCGCCTCGCCGGCCCCGCTCGATACGGGCAGCGACAAGGCCCCCTCCTCGGCCTCCTCCAACGGCCGCGCCCCCTCGCCTGGCACGGCCCACCGCCGCTGGGCGATGGATGAGGGTCGCGAGTACCCTATCCTCACAGAGCGCGCCTCAGCCGTGGCGCGTTGGCTCCGCGAGGCCCCCCTCGGGGCCGGTGGCAGTGGTCACTCCAAGAAGAAGAAGAAGGCCGCCGTTACTACTGCTTGAGCAGGCTTGTATAGAGACAATGCGCGTAGAATTTCAAAACATCGCTGAAAATGACTGACTCTATGATGGACCTATAATCACAGTTGCCACACTTCGGGCTGGGATCGGTGCCTTGCAAGTTCAATATCTGCCGTCTTCCTCTCATTTGCTCTGCACATGCCGTCAGCCCAAGTTTGCAAGGCCCAGTCCTTATTTTCTGTCCTCCTCTCGATGCGACAACCTGATCCCGCAGTCCACTCACCCACATGGAAAGAACGACTACTACTCTTCTGAGACCCCCCTCCCCGTCGCCGGGCCACTATTACCCCGGACGAGATTTGCCTCACCACCCAACTCTCACTCGGCAGGTCTCAGTCCCTTCACCTTGTTATCCCTCTTTTTCAGCAGTCACAGGCACAAACCTCAATGTATGAGGCGCAGTGATGGTAACGGATTTACGCAAGACGTTGATGTCTTGTGGAAGGCCATTCATTGGGCAGGCCTCAGGTCCATAGATCCGATCAATCCAGGCATAAATAATATCACAGCGGAGGCGGAGAGGTACGAGCACGATAAATTCCCTTCATCATCAGACTCGATGAGAACGAGAGGTATCACAAGCTAGGCAAATGTCAGGTTTCCCGAGGCCTGAACGTCCAGAGACGAGCACAGTCTTCCCCGTGGCATCCTGCATCATACGCACAGGTGTAGACAAGACGAGATTCCATATACACTTTGACATACGTATGGAACATAAACTCCCGCCCGAAGCAACACAATCACAAACCAAATCATGCTCTTGCTCCTTGCTCAGTTCCACCTGATGTTCCCGTCTGGTCCAGGAGCGCCCCCAAGGCCGCTCAGATCCATGCCCAAGAAGTTGTTGATCTCGCCAACGCCGTCCGTCTCGAGGATGTTCATCAATTCCATCTGCTGGTCCGCGCTCAAGCTTCCGTGTCGCTGCGCGGCGAAGCCGAATCCCTGCGGCATGCCATGGCCCCCGCCACCGAAGCCGCCTGGAACGCTCGTCGGACTGGTACTTTCGTAGCTACCACCACCCATGATCCCTGAGAACGCGGCATTGGATGCGGCGGAATCATTCCAGGCCCCGTGCGGCGAGTTCATCCCGTTGAATGCATATGGTGAAATAAATGGCGGTGGTGGGGAGAACCAGTCGCCGAGTGTCGTTTGTTGTGGCAAGGGCCGTTGGTGCTGCTGCTGCTGCGATTGTTGGTGCTGCTGGTTTTGCCTTTGGCCATTGGTAACGTGGAGAGGCAGTGGAGGGACTGTAAATGTAGGCGTGCGATGAGTCGGCTGTTGAGGCGTTTGTTGCGGCGTTGGCTGAGCGTTAGGTGTTGACGGTGGTTCAAATCCCATATTCTCTGGGGCCGGCTCGTACTTAATATGTGCTGGTGGTACGGACTGTTGCTGGTTTGCGCCGACCGGCATGGGGCTGCTGTACGTCATCTTGGGCGTGGGACTCCCAGTCGCATCCGAGTACGAAGTTGGCGGCGGCGAGAAGGTGTTTTGGGCCGTGTTCATTGATTCGGGCGGTGTTGGAAGCTGGTTCTGCGTCATACCAACTGGTGATGATTGGGCCGGCGGGTGGCCTGCGCCGCCTGGATGTAAAGGTTCACCAGTGTGCGGAGGCTCGCCTGGTGACGGCTGCTTGAAATCAGGTGGGAAATATCCAAATGATGGGCGGCGACCCTCGGTTGGCTCGCTAGAAGGGTTTTTGAAGATGGAATTGGAGCGGAATGTTGGTTGCCGGAAAGGGTTCGAGTCGAAATTGAAGACATTCATATCCTCTGCTGATTCTACAGTATAACCAAATACAGGTTGCGTGAACACAGGTCGTTGATTCTGTGCATAGGCTGATCCGTTTGATACAGTAGTTGGCGCAGAATTCTCAGATGTCGCTGGCGAATCATTGTCCACCAGTAATGGAGATGTGTAGGCGCTCGTTATGGAGGAGTCCGATGGGTCGTCATTAGTGTCGTAACTTTGGAGGCAGGCACGGCCAAAAACAGAGTAAAGCTGCGAAGCATTCTTGGTCCCAGGCCACCGTTCAGAACACTGATCGATGACATCCAGCGCAACATTGACGATATCTTCCACATCATCCTTGGAGTGGACTTCGCGGACCTCGCGGTACGAGATGGCCCACAAGAGAACATTCAGTGACATGTTCAGGGTTAGAACGAAGACCCAAGTGATGTCGACCGCCGACTTCTTGACCTGCTGGTTGGAGAGGTTGATTATGTAGACCGCAGAGTCATAACATATTGAGGCTGAGCGACTTGACGGCCTCGGGATCTGGGGGGAGGGGCGATGCAGACTTATAACCATGGTATGGTACCGCCCGGTGAACCTATGCTTTTGTCAGTATCAATGAATTACACGTCTCAATGAAGGAGAAGAAGTCCTTACCATGGCTTGCACCACACTGGCTCTTTCGGAGCCGAATCAATCCAGTCCTTGATTTTACGTTCCATTTCGACGAAAACAGGACTATCAGCATCCTTCGGCTCTGTTCGCTTCTTCTCATACAAGCATCTTCGGATTTCGGCCTGGCGTATACGCATCTTGCAGAAATGGATCGCGACCAGCTTCTTCTCGCTTGGCGGGCCAGGGTGTATACCGTCTGGCGTGATGTTTTCGTCATCAACAGTCTCGAAGAACTGAACATCCACGAAGTCGTCGCCTTTTGCGAAACCATTGGGTCGACCCATGGAATGCGCCAGTCCGAGTTCGTTTCCAGTTACGATCCAACTCATTCGGCGGCGCAGATCCATCTGAAGAGGGTCGATCAACCCCATTGAGTATCCGGCGGATATTGTTTTCTCGTCAGCCAGGCCGAGCTGCTGGCAGATCTTTGTCGCCAAGCCGATGATATGGTAAACGACGGTCCGCGTTGGGGTCAGAAGCGAGTATGTGCCGATGAGGACCAGACACTGGAGTGTCTTGAGATCCTTGGGACGGACTACATCTTCAAAGTACGCCATGGCAGCTACGTAGTAGCTATCGGCGAGGCCGGCGTATTGGATATCGAGCTTCTGTAAGCTTATTGCAAAGACCATGCGCACCACGAAGTTTTTGTAAGGGTCAGTGTTGCCATTGTAGACATCTTGAAGATCTGTTTCAAACTGCTTTTCATGCAGTGTCGGCGTGAAATATTGGGCTGCTACAAAGTTAGCGAGACGAGGCATGGGCGCATTGTTGCAAGGGCCTGGGTGTAGTGCCTACCTCTCGAGTTGAACACTTCGACGAGCTTGTCCGCCACTTGTCGCGCCGGCAGTGTCTGGGCCGGAATCTCACTGACCATGGGGAAGTTTTTCTTCCTGGCAGCCATTCCAGAGGGGCCGCTGACACTTGCGCCCATGTGGACAATGCTTTGCATCCTGTCGAAACGATCCATCCTTCTCGCACGAACGTCGGGAAACAGTTCTGATATGCGCTGGGAGTCTGTGTATCGCTTGGCCTGATCCATCAGCAGCCTTGTCATGGCTATGCCAGAGCTAGGGCCTAGATAGCGCGGCGTCTCATCTGACTCGCTGAGTTTGACGAGGCCGCCTGGTCGCACGATATCTTCTGCGCTTTCGGGGTGGTCATTGTCGTCGTCAGTGTACTGGGACAGCTCCGCCTCCAATTGGCGTACTTTTTGTTGAAGGTGGACGACATAGTTGCGGTTTATCTTCTTGTTCCGCGTGGTATCGAAGTATTCGCAAACTGAGCCGGATCGTTCGCAGGGTAGACACCTAGGGAGCGTCGGGTCGCACCTTGTTTTGCGCTGTATCGAGAAGATGCTGTCAGCCTCATTGTTACCCTCAAAATTACCCAAGGCCCAGTGGATGGGGATGAGCAACCAGGTCTGGTTTGGGACGAGCAGGTTCTCGGCGCCAACCACCGCGTGAACGCAACAGCGGCTGGGAACGGTGATGGGCATGAATCCGCGAGCAACACAAAAGGAAAGTACCTGCCTGTCTGCAGCGACAACATGCGGTCAGGGTGTGTGCGATGCGGTGTGAGTTGACGTCGCTCTCGTCATCCCGCTGCTGTGTGGGAGGTCTGCGCAAGGACGGAGCAGACTGGGGAGGCTGAGAGGTACGAGGAGGGCCGGGAGGGTTGTAGAAGTATTGGGGCGGTCGAGGAATCACGGAACCGAGCCCTTGCCGGAAGACGTCTGCGGCATCCATCTGCGAGGGTTGTGGCTCCTGCGAGACCGGAAGGGGATCGACTGGTTCCGCCGCGGCGCGGTGCGTGGTTCGCAGGCTGGACAAGTTAAGCAGCCGGGGGCTTCAGCAAGCGGAGGCTATGTCTTAAGGCGCGAAGGAGGGCTGTGGAGAGCGTGGCTCTGAAGGCATGAGGCTGTTGGACAGCTCGAAAGCGGGTGTAGTCCACCGTTGGTCGTCGAAGGTTGGAGGCTCTCACGGATGCTCTGTTGTATTGCACGGGGTTACGTGATGGCAGAAGAGCAAGAAGCCGAACCCTCGGATCCAAAGACGGTCGATCAGAAAGGAGGAAAGGCGGTGGCGATTGGGAATGGCGTGCGAGCTGGAAGGGTGGGCTTGTGCGCTGCTGTGTCGGTGGTGGTGGCTGCTGCGATCCGGGGATGGAGGTTGAGGTTGAGGTTGAGGCGTGTAGGACTGGTGGTGTGCCTCGATGTGCCTCGCCTGGCCTTGCCCTGCTCTGCTCTGGTCTGCTCCGATCTGCGTTGCTCGTCAAGGCTGCTTGCTGCAGACGACGAGGACGGGACGAGGTACAGCAGAGCACAGTACTAGGCTGGATTTGTACATGGACAAGCACTAGGTAGGCTACGAGTCCCCAGTCAGCTACCATTACCAGAGCAGCCCGCAATTCTTCTCTTCTCTGAGCGGAGCCAGCAACGGGATACGGCAGCAACTGCCAGGACGTCAGGTCGACTCAAAGGTGCAGGAACGTGGGGAGCAGGAGCCCAGGTGGATCCCCGCCCCACTTTGCACGAGGGAGAAGCGAGGAAGGCCCTGGGTTCAAGTCCTGAACAGGCTAGCACACCCAAGCCCAGCGGGCCCCGGTTCTGCCCTGGCCCTCCTGGCACCTCTGCACCTCTGCCGCGAAGGCGCCAGGTCGTTTTAGG
This sequence comes from Diaporthe humulicola, assembly GCA_038088545.1. Lineage (NCBI taxonomy): Eukaryota > Fungi > Ascomycota > Sordariomycetes > Diaporthales > Diaporthaceae > Diaporthe > Diaporthe humulicola. The sequence goes on from JBBWSL010000144.1 coordinate 28,649, forward strand.
AGCTCTCAATGCCTGTCATTAGAGATCTTCTAGAAGGGCAAGGGTATGTTCGCTCAAATATCAAGTCGGACACTCCGTAGCTGCGCTGGATTTCTGACCTGCTGGTTTGGTCTGGTCGGTACGAGGGAGAGCGACGCAGGCAAGGCAGGGCAGGGCAGGGCAGGGCAGGGCAGGGCAGGGCATGGCAGGGCAGGACTCTCGGTGAGGCCTGCAGTCTCCTGCACCCCTCTCCTCTTTCTCCTCTCCTCTGTGCGTACATGGTCTAGTCCAGTGCAATGTAGTGTACTCCATACCTACGTAGTATATGCGTGTGCGTGTGCGTGTGCGTGTGCGTGTGTGTGTGCCTACTCTTGTCGCCCGTCATGGGGGCCATGACTTGGACCGGCAAAGTCTCTACCCGCCAGGCTACTCCGTACCCTGTTCAACATGTCAATCGTGAACTGAATCGTCTCTGTCGCTTGGCAGCGCCTGTCAAAATGCTTTAAGAAACACACGCGGACTGACGGATGGGCAGGCGGGCGGACGTGATGAAATGTCTCGCATTCGGTTTCCCGAGCATCGAGGGCCTGCCTCATCTCATCCTCCCAGCCCGGCCCAGCCAGCCCAGCCTGCTGCTCGGGTTGAGTCGCGCAGGGTCTGGGATCTCCAAACCCACAGACCAACGAAACCGCACGCGACTCTGAGATAGATACTCCGCCCCCCGTCTCCCGACTCCCTCTCTTGGAGCCTCATCATTTCGGAGCCCGGGCGCTGGACGTGCTACTTGCATTGCGTCACATGCCCGACGCCGTCCATGGCAAACAGAGTTCAGCCCGCATCTTGCTCATTGTCAAGGCTTGCATGTGGCTACGTGCTCAGTATCTACACAGGAACCTTGGAAGTCAGTCGCGGTGCTCAGACCATGCGATGCGGCGTGAGTGCCCGTCCCCGGGGATGGACGACCATCGACCCGACATTCTGCCGTGATGCGTCATCTGGGCGAAGGCACACGGCACAGTGGCGATGGCTTCCCTGCCCGGCAGCATCTTATATAGATCCAATCTCAACGGCCCAAGATCTTGGTGTCGCATCTGCAGCACGCGGCAATTGCAAACGTCCGTGGACGACATACACCCCCTGGAGGTTCCCGAGGACTTCTCTGCGCTGGGGCCGTTGGGGGCTGCACGTGTTCAAGCAGCCACAGCCTGGTTTGTGGACGAATACATGGGCGTGCAGGTGCAATAGATGGTGCCGATTCGTTACTGAGCAATGTTTCGTCCTAACCCGGTGTCATGCCTAACACACATTACCCGCAGGCGTGCCAGCTTCGGTACCTAGGTGAGCATGGGATGGTTATAGAACTGCCGTTGTATGTATTCCATCTGAATTCAGACGACGAGTCGCCCACCACAAGAAGCTTGCCCGACATTCCGGGATTCCACACCTGCGATACGACCAACTGTCCGACTAGCCACACAGTATGGCACTTCACATGCATATTAGACCTGAACTGTAGTCTACATGGCCTAGTTTATTCTTAGACAGAACAGAGATTAGAACAAAGCATCAGAACCCGCATTGGAACAACCCTGGCAGCGGAAGACCTAGGCCCAGACGGGCGATGGTCAGCGGCTTGTACCTTCGTATCGTGGTACCCAGGTACCGTATGCCTGCAGAAATACCACCGTGGTGGGGTCGTGTCTTCTGTCACCACTCGCCCGTCGCCCAAGGCGAACCTAGGGCGGCTTGCCCCCCACCCCACCCTGCCCACTCGGTCTGGGAGGCTCGTTAGGCAAATCACCGCGCCGTCGGGTTCTCTCTCATCGCTCCCGGCCGCTGCTATCCCCAAGGCTGTCTTGTCGTCGCCTTCGTCTGTCGCAAACGAAGCCTCCTCGCCCATCCCGAATCAAAACAGCCTTTATTGCTTCCAGATCAACCGCACCCCGTCTCTGACTCGGGTCTCCCGCCCTGTGCCTCTGTCCGACCCGTTTACCACCTGGCTTTGAAGGCTACCTGCTCCAGGTTCCCGCCCAACCCCCTGGCAGGCGCGAGCAGGGCCAGCAAACGGCCAAGCTCTGTACCGTGACGAGGCACCTTGCGCCAGACACTCTTCATCTCCTACCCTCTTAATATCGTATCTGTAAAGCCAGTGTTCGAGCACACACGCGCCCCGCTCCCATAAGACTGGGCTGTCCTATTGACGTCTACATCAGAAGACGGTCTTGTCGCAGTGCCGGACTGGATTGGACTGGACAAAGTCGTCCTCAACCCTGTGAATCAAATCCAACCCAGCAGCGCTTGTGCCTTCAAATAGAGCAGCAAAACGAATGCCTAGGTCAAGCTTCTCGGATAACCCATTGTTACGGGTCTCAAGGCCTGTTTCCGCATGCTCGAGATGTGAGAGGGCGCCTCCCCCGCCTTTACCCTGGGCCCCTTTGTTCCATTACTGACTCTTGCCCACTCAGGCCGAGCTGCGAAAGTGAAGGTGATTGGTCATATTCTCCCACTCGAGGCTCTCATGCTGAAATCATATAGTGTGATGGCAAGCTCCCTGCCTGCACCGCCTGCGAGAAGGCCGGCCGCGAGAACGAGTGCTCTGCCGCCAACGACCAGTTCGCCCGTGGCAAGGAACGAAGGTATGATTGTGTGGTGCTGCTTGGCGTCACTTACTGTCTGTTTTTCAAGACACGACTGGCTGACACGCGATCAGCTATGTGGCCGCACTCGAGCTGCGCATCGAGAAGCTTGAGCGGCGGCTGAACTATGCTCGCTCGCGGAAGGCCTCGGTGGCGAATCACGAGCAGGACGGGCCGTTGTCCAGGGCACAGCCTCAGGACCGCAAAGACTCGCTCGCGAACATCAGGGCGGCCATACACCGCAAGGCTGAGCGGAAACGAGAAAACTCGGATGTCAACTCCTTGATATCCGACTTTGGCTACATGTAAGTGTCCACCACGTTGCCAGTAGCCTCACCCCTGGGCTGACGCGCACCAAGGTCCATCAATGCCACGACTCGCGACTTTGAGCCCACTCTCAGCAACATGACCTTTGCTCGTCTCATCCTTGCGGCTGTGATCAATGATCCCTTGCCCGAGCCACAGTCGTCGAACTTGCCAGAGAAGCAGGCTGCCCATGCTATTGTTCAGTACTACATGAATAACATCTACCCCTTGTTTCCACTGTTCCCTGGCACGGTGCTGCTGTCGGCACTTGAGGACATGTACCAGCAAGAGCGCCATGTCAGCAGCGCAAGCAAGTGGCTTGTATACATGGTGCTGGCGACAGGCTCCATGGCACAATCGCGGAGCACCCACGATGACTTCTACAAAAACGGCGCGGAATTCGCGTCTCACGCCCTCCAACTAGCCGATCGCGCTCTGCAGCCTGGCCATGCTACTCAAATACAATCCCTAGCAGTTTTCACTCAGTACGCCATGCTGGACCCGGCGCATTTTGACAGCTGGCACTTGATTGGATTCACGTGCCGTGCTGTTGTAGACCTGGGCTTCCATCAGGACCCGCCAAGTCAGAGCCAAGCCGACAGGGCGGCGCTCGACATGAGGCGCAGGACCTTTTACTGCGTGTACGCACTGGACAGGTACGTTCACCCGGAGGCTCAACGTGTTTCTCCGGCGCTGAGCACTGACAAACTTGATTTCACAGGGCGATCAGCATGGTGCACGCCCGCGCATTCTCTTTCAGCGACGATGCCATAAGAGTTGATTTGCCAGCCATGTCTGGCATAGGTCGCATAGCCTCCGTCGCCGGCACAATCACAGGTCCACAGTCGCATGATCCTGCCATTCTGCTGTTCCAACTCCGCCGCATCCAGTCGCAATGGTACCAGACCTTGATCCAGTCTGATCCCAGCCAGCCTATCGAAGGTCACGATGGGGATGTCACGTCTTTCATCTGGCAGATGTGTCAAGACATGCGCGAGTGGGATGAGTCTCTTCCGGACACTCTGCCCATCGGCATCCGGGAGCTATTCGACCTGGAGTTGAAGTACAGCTATGTCTACTGCTTAGCACCAAGCGCCCGTGCGCCGGTCATGACGGCTTACGGACGAATGTTGATCTTTGAGTATGCCATCGCTTATCTGGATCACATCTATGGCATCGCACATGGAAGCCCAGACCCCAACCCATCGCTATACACTTACCATGATGCGCTAAGGGTCTTCTTTATGGGAAGCCAGTTCATGGCAGTCCTGCGAGACGCCGGCGACTCCATCCTTGCAGGGGCATCCGTCCCTATGCCTATGGCTTTACCAGGGAGGGCTCCCCCGCCGCCCTTTCCCACACGGACCAGTAACGATGACAACCTGACGAGGAGCATTCGCTGCCTTGAGCGAGTCAAGTTGACTCTACAAAAGTACGGCGAGAGGTGGACCGATGCACAGAGCTTGATGCAAAGTTTCAACACGATTAGTGAAGATCTCATCGACAATCTCACGGCGAAACAGCAGCAGGGCTTTCAATATGCTGTGGCCGCGCAAGCGCAGGCTCAGGCTCATGCTCAGGCACAGGCACAGGCACAAGCACAAGCGCAGGCACAAGCGCAGGCCCAGGCCCAGGCACAAGCACAAGCACAGGCACAGGCACAGGCTCAGGCACAGGCACAGGCACAGGCACACATGCACCATCAGCATGCATATCATCAGTCACCGCCTCCCCGCCAGTACCAACAACTTCCAGGCACCATGGCTGGAGCCATGTCCGGCCAAATGCCCCTGCCAGGATCAGGTCAAATGCACCCTCAGATGCATCACGGGCAGTATACTATGTCGATACAGCAGCAGCCGATGTATGTCACAACGAGCCCGCCAATGCAACAGATGCACATGCCTCCCCCTCCCCAGGGGCCTCCAATGCATCATATACCCCAACGGGGCTCACCTAACCAGGACGTTAAGTGGGAAAATGTCGACATCACACAAATGATGGGCGGAGGCGGTTTGTGAGGGTGACGCGAGCAGTCTTCTGATCACTATGGTTGTCAGAGAGGACCTGCTCGGAGAGAGCGAGCGGACGAGGTATGCTCCTCTCATGGGATTTGGTGCCAAGGGCAGGAGAGACGGGGTTAGAGCAGTGATGATTTTGCTATTTGTTGGATATCTCGTCATGGTAACGAACGCATCAATTGGAGTTGCATTCTGTCTGGATTCAATACTACTTACTGACCAAGTCCGTGATTTTGAAGTGGGCTTTGCATGGATTATCTTGACGTGCGGAACCCGTGCGTGTGTGCTGTAGTCAAGGTGACAAAGAGATGCGCAGACAATAGTAATCCGACAAAACTGCGGACTAAGTTTGCCGCGCCAAGTACTCTCCGTTGAGAGTTCCAAGGTTCACTTTCACTTAATTGCGTGCTCAATCCCCGCGTCAATGCATCTTACTCCGTACACGCCTATTCTCTCATGACCACCCAGCAACGCCACCGCTAGGCCTTTGCTTCCGCCAGTTGGCGATGACCGGATTTTTCACAGCGATCTACTGATCCGGCACATCTAGAACCTCCATTCTCTTGAATCTCCGAGGATGGGCATTCAGACAACCACTGATGGGCCTCTTTCCAGATTGTGATAATTAGTCCGAGATGCACGGCCTCACTCAAATGCTTCTTTCTGCCTTGGCTTGTGGCAAATAATATGGGTGCATCCACTTCAACTTGATAAAAAGAACTAAGCAGACATCCATCTCTTCAGCAGCTTGAAGCTCTGCTATGGTTTCAAGGGGGGCCCAAAAAGACATAATACTCGTCAGAAAGCACTGTGGACTCACACTTATCCAATCGGGATAGGATATGAGCTACGTTCTGGGTGTTTTGGGCCGAGAGCAGAGTATATTCGAGACGTGACGACTCTTATCGCCTCGAATAGCTCGTAGGGGAAGATATTAGCCGGTCTGGCATTCAAAGGTGGATAAAGGAAATCAGCAGGCCGCTATCTACGGACAATAGGCTACTCAGGTAGTGAACAAGCGCAACACAATAGTCTTGTTTTAGGGCTCAAAAGGTCCATTGTAGGCCTATACCGCCGTCTCAGAGATATTATTACTTATATTGGTGTGATGCTGAATGAATGCTCCAGTCAAGACCAAGCATGCTGCTGAAGATTCGACTGTCTGTACTACTTAGTGAAAGGAAGCTATTCTGAATTAACAAACTGTAAAGACATTCAGAATGCCTGGTCCCACTTTGCCATTCATACTTCACCCAAGGTACTCTCAACATTGGCATCCAGGCCACACCCCGAAGTCGACGATGCCTCAGTACTCTGAGTCCGAGACTATGAGCACAGATGACGATACGGCCGAATTCTTGCAGTACAGGAAGTACAAATATGGTCGGGCATATCAGTCCAGCATGAGTTTATTGGAAGAGATGGGCAAAGCAGAGGTGAATGACGAACCGTGGCTGAAGAATTCTTGGGTTATCGGAGACGAGGCTCGCCCAATCTCTAGGCAGCGGAAACAGCTGAAGGAAATTCGAGGCATCTGTCCTTTTACTATAGGCTACCCAAAAGTCACTTACAACGGAGGAAAAAATGCCAAGAACACTGTGAGCGCTCCAACAAACGCTCAAGCTTCAAGGCCCACCAGACACCGACCAGAACCAGAGATTGGTAGGATGTTTGGCCTCGGTGGCACCACACCTTTGCAGCCGCCTCGATCCGAGTCTCAGAGGCCACTAAGGTCTACGCAGGCGAACCGGACAACGAGACCTCAAGGGCCAAGGGCTCAGGGTGTGCGAAATGCCATAAGCAACACCCCTCGTGACCGAACGCGGCATACTCCAAGACCGTCTGCGAGGAAAACTACACAACACGGGGCTCAATCTAGTCGCTCTGCTCGCAGTCAAAACAATGGTGTTTCGAACAGCGACACACCTTCGTCCGTCGAGGAGAGATCTGGTCAAGTAGGAGGCTCCCATAACCAAGATCTTGGAGGGCTCGAATCGCGGTTCAGTAGCGCAGTCGCGGTGAGTGTGCCCATCACCGTTCCAGATGAAGCCAAGAACGCTAACTCGAGACTCCAAGACACCCCGGATTCGAAGGTCCAGATAGGCGTCGAAATCGAGTTCCTTGTCGCCCTGGAAACTGATAGCAAGGGCGAGCCACGAGAACAGAAACTAGCGGACCGATACTACATACCATTGGACCAGCGGCGCGCGACAACCATAGTTGACGGTATCCCCGCCCGGAACTACATCTCACAGCTCCTCAGGGGCGCAGGCATTCCGGCCGTGTCTGATCACGATTACCGTGAGGAGGTCCGTCAGGCTGCAGCCTGCTTCAAAGGGCCGCTAGACGTAGAGGATGAGTACGCCGTCTGGAATATCAAGTGCGAACCAGCATGCATGGCCATCAGTGATCTCGACACGGGCGTGTTCGACTACGTTGGGCTTGAATTCGCAACGCGGAAGCTGCAGGCCAACGCGCAGGGATTCCAGGAGATCCGGAGTGCGATTTGTCTCCTGCGTCGCCACGTCCTCGTCGCCACGAGTGAACATTGTGGGACCCACATCCACGTCGATGCTGCCACGCTCAGTCTGCAAGAACGTAAACACTTCGTGTGCCTGTACCTCCTCGCCGAGAGGGAGCTGTTTTCGCTAACAGCGCCCCATAGGCAATTCTGCAATGACTTTTGCGGACCGATCTGCACGATGGCCAGGCTGGCAGAGGACGCAGGGGATATTTTGAGGGAGAGGGGCGGCGTCGGCGAGGATGGCCAGCCCCCGACCGCTCAAAAAATGGTCGCTATGAAGGCGCTCATTCTGGAGTGTGCGAGCACCGAAGAATTACAGACAGCACTTGAAAAGAACATGCTGCCGCCTTTCCACCGGGCAGCTCTCTACCTAAAGAACGTGGGAGACCAAAGCTACACGTTCGAGTTCAGACACTTCCAAACGTCCTTGGACCCAGAAGTCATAGAGCTCTTTGTCCGCTTGTGCGTGGCGTTGGTGATGGCTGCAAAGGGTCTCGGTGAGTCTGGAACACCTTCCTTCAACGAGGTGTACGAGGATTTTGGCAAAATCAAGGATTGGAGGGACCTCCTGATAACAATTGGCCTGAAGAGCTCCCTTGACTCTTGGACCAAATTGCTCTCAACATACCCTTCCGCCCCAGAGGACGGCTCTTCCGCCTCGTCTCGCATGGAAGGAGTAGTCAGGCCATCAGTTCTTCCTCCACTGGATTGTCCCCAGGTCGCGCAACTGTAATATTTGGCAACAAAGAGGATGAGAATAGCTAGGTAGTGCTTTGACAGTTTCCAGGGGTTGTTTTTCAATTCATTATTTCTCCATATCTGATACCTATTCTATTGTATGAAGTGAAGCTCATCACATACACCACTACAGTAACACCGCCACATCTTTAAAAATCGTAACGTATTAATGCAGAGCTTCCTTAGTTTGATTACCATTCACCCAGTTACCTGTCCCCCGCACAAGATTATCCTAAAAGAGGATGTACTATAGGAGGTGAATCCTATAGGAGGGGATACCTATAGCCCGCAAGGAGGTTACCTATGTTAAAGGCAGTTTTCCGTAGGAGGCTGTCTTATAGGAGGCTGACCTCCAGGGCAGGTTTGTCCCACAAGAGGTTGGAAGATAGATGCCATAGCCGCGTAGCGGACACCCGAGCAAAGCTCGTTACATTTTATTTCATTCACACTCTTTTCAATAATATTCTTACTATAGTAACTAACTACTTAATCAGACAGGTTTTAAGGGTATTTTAAGTATTTTAGCGCCCTTAGTATAAACTACTAACCTAGATATTACTATTTAAGTAGAATTAATTATTATTTACCCTTATCTCTTTGCTATTGTACATACAAGAGCCTTTCCAACAATATTAGATAGAAGGCGTTTCGGTCAATCTCATCTTTCAGTTTCACTTGTAGGTCGCGTCGCACAGACTGGACTTCTGGGCGGACAATAGATGACAGACGGTCCGCTGGGTCTTGAACAGCGTCCATCCCTTTTGTGAAGAAACAGATGATAAATCGAATGATTTGTACAACTGGCAAAGATTGGACTCCAGGTCTCTCAACTCTAGTTGTTAGACTTCTTGGGGCCAAGGCCCAAGCTCCACCACGCATCCATGGTAATCACTTCCAAGCAACTACTTACCCACAGCCATGGGTTTCGATCGACCTGGCCGTACTACCAAACCAATACGTTCGAAAGACAAATCCCGTACTTGCATGATATAGAAGCAAATCTTCATTTCCTAGATTGGACACACAGCATCGGCATCGGCGGGGGAAAGGAGAGGGTTGTTAAGACCAAAAACCTGTTGCTCGAATCTTCATCCACCTGCGGGAGAATAACGACTCATGGCAAGGAGAAGGCCCGGGCCCGGGGGATCTGTTTTCGGTCCGCCGTCCGATTTTGGCCTATTAATAGGCCACCACAGCCTTACCGTAGATCCACATAGTTTTGGGGACAACTGACAAGGCGGCCGTGAGTTGTGGATGGCTGAAGGGTCTTTGGCTAGGGGGGCAACTATCTTGAGAAACCTCATTTCGTTTACTGTCTGTTTATGGCGAAGTTAGGGATGCGTCGAGATCTTGATGGGAACAGGATTTTGTCTCTCGACGTTATAAATGTGAGCGATGGGAAAGGCATTGGATGATGGTTTCATTCGCTACTCATCACCAACACCACCACCACAATCATTCAATCCAACTCCACCGTCTTTCATTCAGCCCCCATCGGCATCACTCTCTTTACACATCACACTGCCACTCATTCCAACAAGAACCTCCACGTCTAATTCACAGGCATCAATAATAATCAAAGTCTCTCATCATGTCTCTCCGCGCCGCTCTTTTCAGCCTCGCTGTCATGGCTGGGTCCGCCTTTGCCGCACCAGCCAAGCTCACAACCCGCCAAATCATCGACCACGACGCCGTGGCCTCGTTCCCCGAGGACGTACCCGACAGCGCGGTCGGCAGGCTGATCACAAAATACGCACCGCACCTCCGGATCGCAGACGGCTGCGTCCCATACCCAGCGGTCGACTCGATGGGCAACATTGGGTAAGCTGCCTTCTCCTACAGCCAACAGACACTCGTATAATTTGTCTTTTGCAGTGACGGCCTCAAGCCAACGGGAAGTTCAGCCGGTGATTGCCAGACCAGCCAGGGGCAGGTCTATGCGAGGGCGGCCAACTTCAGGGACAGGTTCGCCATCATGTACGCGTGGTACATGCCCAAGACGGAGCCGTCGGGCCACCTGGGCCACCGGCACAACTGGAACAACGCCATCGTGTGGCTGTCTGACGACAGCGACGAGGCGGCGCTGATGGGGACGTCCATCTCCCAGAAGTCGTCCTACGAGCAGAGCATCACCCCGGCGCTCGACGGGGCCGCCCCGCTCATCTACTACGAGTCCCACTGGCCCAGCGTCCACAAGCTGTACTACGACACGCTCCAGGGCCAGCAGGAGAGCCTCCGCGTCGTGGACGTGCCCCTGGTCTCGTGGGACAGCCTGCCGACCGCGAGCCAGGAGGCCCTCGCCACCGCTGACTTTGGGGACGACGAGGTGGTGCCGTTCATTGATACCAACTTTAATGACAAGCTTAGTACTGCGTTTGGGGTTTAGGCCTATGCCTTGATGACGAGGGTCTTTGCCTTGGGGTTTGGCGTGTTGGCGTGTTGGTCTGGGAAAATTGGGATTTGGGCTTCATTTGGGCAAAGGAGAAACGGACGGGGAGGCGTATCTGGATTTAGTAATTTGACAATGGGCACTGCTCAATTTTGCTCTCAGCTACGGCACTGTCAGTATTCCTCGACTCGTCGGTAGCCGTGACATGACTGTGTAAGATGATGCAGCTCGGCTGGATCGAGTGAGTGGATTATGCGTATGTCCTCCAGTGAGACATCGACCAGATGGGATTCTACTCACATTATACCCTCAATTCGTTCAGAGGGAATGCCACATGACCCTCGAGTGGCTTCGGACCTGTCCATCACCATGGCTGACTCATCTCAGGCAACATACTTGGTATGGCTACCGGTAACCAGGACCTTCCTGTCCTCCCCTGCCTTGACGACCTTCCTGATCTCCATGCTGGTGTAGGCCAGGTTCCTGCCAAGCTTGTTGAGCCAGCACTCAACCTCGACCGTGTCGCCGACCTTGGCACTGGCCACGTAGGAGATGTGGATGTCTGTCGAGACGCCCGTCTTCTGGCCGCCACTCTTTGCAACGATGGACATGCCGGCGGTGAAGTCGACTATTGCGGCAGAGGTGGTGCCGTGGATGCCACCCAGCGAGTTGACGTGCTTGTCCTCGAGGACCAGGTGGCCGACGACGCGGCCGTCTGAGGTGGCCGAGACGAGCTTGATGGTCGGGATGAGGATGTTGTATGGCTGGGACGTCGTGATCTTTACGGCCCACACTTGCTCAACATGGCTGAACACCGAGACCGGTGCGTTGGATGGTGTTGGGTCTGCCATGTTCGTTGAGGTTGAGATATGTTGGGACGATGTTCGAGAGGGCGGAAAGTGAGCAAAAGAAGGACAGGGTGATGGCTGGCAGAACTCGCTACGAACCAGAGTATGTGAGACGGATCAAGGGTGCATCGTCAGGAAATAAACAACCCGAGTGAGAATCAATGGACCACCAACAAGCCAATAGATGTTCCTGACTCGATCTCACGATAGCACATGCTGCTGCAGGTGGCTTTACTGTGGCTTTTGCTGTGGCTTCGCCTAGCTCCAACCGGTCAGGGGTTTCGTTCCTGAGCCGGGACAAGACCAAGCTAATGCCCAGCCCCAAGGCGGGGGTGGAGCCTACCGGGCCCTTCCGTGGGTGCTGACGTACCTCTTGCCGATAGGCCGGGCGCTGGTGTCGTACGGGGAGGGGAGTAGCTACCTAGGTAGCTGAGCAGGCGACCAGGCGGACTGCTACCTAAGTATGGGTGTGCATTAACCCCTCCTCCAGCTGAACCTAACGCAACCCGTCTTGCTGTCTAACCACCCCTCCACCCTCCATTCCTGCACTGCGTCACTACTGGCACTTGGACTACAACAGCACACCTCGGACAGGCACCGTTGCAACTCGTCTTCCCCACGCCCCCTCCGCCTCTCTCCCCACCTGTCACAAGCAGCTCGACGGCGCTGTCCATCCTCCCCGCCTCTCCACGGCCCGGCCTGGTCCATCCCTCGCCCTCCTCCTTCTCCTTCTGGCCATCCTCTCTCAACTCCAGTCTGTCACTGAACGGCCAGTCTCTCTCTTGACCAACCATTCGAACGACCAATATACCCACCGCAGCAACCATGGCCACCGTCGAGCACTGCCTCTTCTGCTTCGAGACCCTCGCCGCCAAGCTCGAGGACCGCAAGGGCATGGACCTGGAGGACGTCCAGAGCTCCTCCGCCGAGTACACGGCCTTCCTCGCCTCCTCCGACGACGCCGCCGCCGGGGCCGCCAAGCCCGGCAAGCCCGCCAAGAAGCTCCCCGCCCTCCGCCGCCTGGTCGGGAGCTCCAGCTCCTCGAGCTCGTCGTCGTCCTCCTCCCTCCTGCAGTCCCCCGAGTCCGCCTCCGGGAGCTCGAGTTCGACGTCCCTGTCGGCAAACACCTCGGCGACCTCCGTGGCCGGCGGCGCCCCCGAGCCCGTGACGGACCCGGACGCCGAGTACCCCCTCTTCGTGACGTGGAACAAGGCGGCGGGCGGCGGCGAGTACCACCTGCGCGGCTGCATCGGGACGTTCGAGGCACAGCCCCTGGCCGACGGGCTGTCCTCGTACGCCGTCATCGCGGCCCTCCACGACAGCCGCTTCAGCCGCGTGTCGGCGCGCGAGCTGCCCGCGCTGCAGGTCGCCGTGACGCTGCTGACCGACTTTGAGGACGCCGACGACATCCTCGACTGGGAGCTGGGCACCCACGGCATCCGCATCTCGTTCCAGTGGGACGGCCGCCGCCACGGCGCAACCTACCTGCCCGACGTCGCCACCGAGCAGGGCTGGACCAAGGAGCAGACGCTCGTCAGCCTGATGCGCAAGGCCGGCTGGGAGGGCAGGCGCGACCGCTGGAGGGAGGTGGCCGATGCCGGCTCTATGAAGGTCGTGAGGTATCGCGGTGACAAGGAGCAGGTCGTCTTTGACGAGTACAAGGCATGGAGGGAATGGGCGGACGAACACTGGGATCGGAAGTGAGTCAGTGAGCGAGCGAGAGATAGGGCATAGAATTTGCACTGTCTACGTAGTCCTAGAGGCGGCGTCTTGAAATCGGGGCGGGGTTAAACCAGGTACAAGGAATTCTTTTCAGGGCGTCTCGGTTTTATTTACGGCAGGCCAGTCAGGCTGGGTAGGGGGCAATCTGGGCCCAGAGGTAATGGATAGAAGGGGCTCTTTCCCTTTTCCGGCATGTCGTCCAAGATGTGAGTTGATAGATGCAATGGTCTCAAGAGCAGTTCGGCACTCAGATGTTCAAAATCGGTCATGACGTGACGGAGTCCGCGTGTAAAAGCCCGAGCCGGAAATCTATTGACACGAGTGCACTCATCACCGGCTCATTTATATGGCCAACACTTCACCCTCAAGCAGAACCTCAAAAGGGCAGGAAATAAAATAGCAAGCAACAGTAAATCCAAGCATGCCAGGGAGCTGGGACCCGTCCTGCACCCAGCTCAGCGAACAACAACCTTTGCTACGCCTGACCCTCCGAAACGCCTGGCCACAAAACCGGGGGATATAATGGCTTCAAGGGAAGGGAGGGGGAATATGGGAAGAAACAACCCTCCAGAGCAAACAAGTGCATAAACACGTATACAGACAAAGGAAACGGAGAGAAACAACGAGGGGGAATAAACGAATCGATCAGGACGAGATCGAGTGGACTTTGGCCGTGTTTGGGGAAAGCAAACCCAGGCCCAGTGCGAAAACAACCCATTTGAGAACCAGCCCAGCCGGGCTCGACCAAGATTAAACACACCCACACTTTTTTGCCGTATCGTACGCATCATCGCCACGGACGAAGATCGGTCATCTTCGTCCCTCCTTCCGGTCTCCAACCCCTCTGTATCCCCTCTCTCTGCCTCCTCATCAACTCCCTGTCCCGACTCTCTCACCAACACCTCAGCTTCCTCCAGAACCCGCCGCCTGCCCTCCTGTCGTCCCCGTCCGCCGTGGCGCCGTCGTCGGGCTTCTCGCTGGTCCCGTCGCTCCTCGGCAGCGGGCTCAGGGGCTTGGTGGCGCCCCGCCTGTCCAGCTGGCCCGCGCCGGCGGCGCCTCCCCCGGCGCCGGAGACGCCCATCTCGGCCAGGCGGCGGGCCTCGACGACCCTCCGGACGATGAGGGCAAAGGTCTCCTCGATGTTGACCTCGAGGCGGGCGCTGGTCTCCATGAAGCCGCAGCCGCGGCGGCGGGCCCAGTCCAGCCCCGTGGCGGCGCTGACCTGCCTGCTCTCCTGCAGGTCGCACTTGTTGCCGGCGACGATCTTGACGGGGGCGACGGTCTTGGCCGACGAGCTGCTGCCGTACTCGGCGGCGGGGCTGACGCCGGCCTTGCGGGCGCGCTGGGCGTTGTCCATGCGCGTCTCGGCCTCCATGTCGATCAGGTCGTTGAAGTAGCCCAGCGAGTCGAGCGAGTCCTTGACGGTGATGTCGTAGACCATCAGGAAGGCGTCGGCGCCCAGGTTGGAGGTGGCCCACATGCCGCGGTACTCCTCCTGGCCGGCCGTGTCGGTCAGGTGGAGGTGGTATATGGCGCCGTCGATGCGGCGGGTGATGCTGTAGCTGTCCTCGATGGTGGGGTCGTACTCGGACGTCCACTGCGACCGCACCAGGCGCAGGGTGATGGAGCTCTTGCCGCAGCCGCCGTCGCCGCAGATGGTTATGGAGATTGGGATCGGGGGTTGGTTCTGGGCGGCCTGCTGGTGGCCGTGCGTCGTGTTCTGCGAGGCCGCCCGCGGGCGGTTCGCGGAGCTTGCTGAGGAGGGCATCTTGCGCAGGGGCGAGTGTGAGAGGTTGGGCGAGGCGGCGGCGGTGGCGGCAGGGGCGGCGGGGGTGAGGGTGGAGCGGTGCGAGAGGTAGAAGGGCTGGTTGTGCGACGAGGATGACGGGGTCGTCGGGACCAGGATGGAGTGCTTGCGCGAGATGGAGAAGAGCTCGTTTGCCGCCAGATTGCCGTCGATGTCGGGGGTTGTTGGCTATGTGGGGGGGTTCTTGTGGTGTTGAGGGGACAGGATCGGGTTCAAGCACCAAAGCGAGATGGCATTCGACCGGCGGCAAAGACGTGCGCAGGAGGGCGTGGTGATAAATATGATATGGCCCCAAGGGGGGGGGAGATTGTTTTGCTGGTCTGGTGGTTGCAAGTGGAATCGTCTGTTTCGACACCGGGCCGACGAGTGTTCCAAGCTTTAGAAGGAGGTGAGCGATCGGCGGGTATCGAGAAAAAGGGCGGCTCGAGAGAAGGACGGTCGGACGAAGAAGCGATGGCGTCGCGTTGAAACGGGGCAGACAATTGATGGCCGTGGGGGTTTGGTGGATGTCGGGCAGGAGATGCGATTGGAACTGGTTGAAACTGAAGAAGCTTGGATCGTGATGAGGCAGGCAGGAAGTCCCGACTTGCAAGCTCTCTCCGCGTGTGCGTGCGTTGGTGCGTGGGTGTGCGTGTGCGTGCGTGCTTGGGTGCTTGCGTGAGTGCGTGTGTGTGTATGTATGTCTCTGGCCCTCTTGTCTTGCTCGATGCGGGGTGGGGCCGGACGAAGAGTGCTCCAGGTAATAAGAGGTGATGAGGAGAAGCGAAGGAAGGTAGCGCAGAAGGCAATCGATCGACTAGTGTGTACTGAACGTGGTAGCGTGGCTGTACCACCTAGGCAGATCTAATAATACTAATAATGGTAATGACAACAACAACAACAACAACAACAACAACAATATTAATAACAAGAAGGGGAGGCGAGACTGGTGCGCCCGTGGTCGATGAGCAGCAGCAGCAGCAGCAGCAGCTAGTTTGTGCTCGAGCTATGCAGAGCTGGGCATGGCAGGATAGGGTGTCGGGCGAGTTGGAGGCGAGGGGACAGGAAGAGGAAATGTCCTCTTCTCACTTGTATCTAGATCTAGCTGTTCTTTTCGCCTCGTTAGATTAATTGTGCACTGCAGCAGCAGCATATTTGGATTGATTACCCACTCTGGTGCCTTCCCCGAGATAATAGATTATGACAGGAACCAAACGGGAAATATGCTCGTGCGCAGTCGCAGGGGGGCGTCGGTGGATGTGAGTGGATGTGCGGTACCAGAGCAGATCTCAAAGTGTCAAATGGCAATCTTGTGTGTGCCTCTCTTTCTCTCCTCTCCGTGTCTGTCCCTGCTTCTCTCCTCGTGTTCCCTCCCTCCTTCTCCCACTCTTGCCTATGGAAAAGAGAAGGAAAAAAAAAAAGACCGCGAAGCAAAGTATGGTCCAGCACTTGACCTGATCTAGCCTGCTGTGCATGCTATGCTTTCTGCCTGTGGTCGGGGTCATACGTGTGATGGACGACCACGGCCCAGTCCAATTACAAGCCAAAAGATCCGGACATGACCAGAGGCTGTACATCGCATCGGCCGACATTTTTCATCCGTGCTCCAGCTTCTTCTTCCCCTTCACCCCGTTCGCCCACCCCCCCTTGGCCCCACCACGTCGCCCCTCACCCACGGACTCTCTCGATTCCACGGGGCTGTCCCTGCAACACGCAAAATAGCACAGGACTTGCCGTGGAATGATACGATCGAATTGGGGGTTGCCGGACGCCTCCTGTCCTCCCTCCGTGGACACGCAAACCGATTTTTTTTTTCTCCGTTGTATTTTTGGCCATCGATGAGTCGTCTATTCGCCCGTTGTTCCATCGTGCACCGTCCGTTCCCTTCCTGATGACACGCCCGCTCTCTGTAACCTTCCAATTGGTGAACCTTGGTCGGCGACCATGTTGGTTTCGCTATCGCCATCGGCTGCTGCGGTGTGTGCAATGTGTGATGATACTACTGTATGATAATGCTATTGGCGCGTCCCTCTCTCGCAGGTGATCCAACCTCTGGACGCCCATCTTCGTCTCAACCTCATCCGTCCCCTTCCGATTTGCTGGCACTGTGCCTTCGCCGCACCCTAGCTGCCACCTGCAACAGGCAATGCCTTGCCCATGCGTATGCGTATGCCTATGTACCATGGTATGCGGGCTGGCCTGGCTTGCGGCCTTGCAGGACAAGCGTGCAGATTCTGTTACCCCTATTTTGGGTTGGGGCTCTCTCATCTTCATTTCTGGACGGCTCTGCAGTATGTATCAAATATAAGGCACCGGTCACCCTGCTGCATGGGGCATGGGATCGACGGTCGGGCTCTCGACGAGACCCCATTCCCCTTTATTAGCACACGCTACTCGGCGCGATCCCATCTTGTTGATGGGATCAGCCCTCCGCACAACCTTGAAAGAGCCACGTCGTTCCCACGTGTGGCCAGGGGACCGTCGAGCCGCCTACGCCACGCCCGCACACTTGACCAATGCTGTAAATCAATCCCTAGTAGCGGCCGTTGGTGGGGTCGGTCGACGGCGTGGAAGCTTGTCCCGCCTGTAGCTGTGTCTGTAGCCACAGCCGTTAGCTGTCGCTGTAGCCAGATAGTGTACCGCTCCAATTGCACATACATGCACACATGCAGTCTGCCACCCACCCTACTATGCCTATTTAGCGTGAAACAATCCCCTTCGACGTGCGTAGTGGTTCATGTAGACATGCTACACTCTGCAGTAGCACAATGAGGGGCAATGTAAGTGGCAGAAGTTCGTCCCATATCGACGTTCGCGACTGTTTCAAAACAGTACCGCCAATTCCGTCTCCTGGTGGCGGTCTAAGGCACTTGATCTTTTACTCACCGGTCGTGTACTGAACCCCCAGAAAGCAAAAGCTAGAGTTCATCCATGGTTCCTTTGGTGGACAATTTGTGAGAGCGATAACTCAATTGACGGCGCCGTTGGACTGTTACGCTCACGATGGTGGTGAACAGTCGTGCTCATCTCCAGCCAGCCTCTCCCGTCACAAGGGACAGCAGAAACGGGGGTTGGGGTTGAACGGCTTTTGTAAAGGGCTTCAGGGTCAGGAAGGAACCCACCCCCCCCGAATGCCCCGGGGGGGGGGGGGGGGGTTAAAGGATTCGAGCCATCCCATGTAGGCCTTTCATGATCTAGGATACTCTATCTTGAACACACAGCTAGAGACCATGGCTTGTAAAAATTGGTGGTATACCTGGGTAGCAAGTTTGGATGTGATATCCCTACTCAAATTACTTCATTGAGTTCTAAACGTCGTCCCCACAATGAGATGTTGTAATACTGCTCTCGAAAAATCCTCTTGGATCAGTCTGGACGCCAAATAAGCCACCTCCGATACAGGACCTAATTCGTCATTCGCTGCCATCCTTGCCGGCCAGACGAGAAGGATTCGTGACTCAACTGAGAAACATCCAGTTCTGATCGTTGGTATCCAGGAGCCGTGAACCACCAAGCATACTCTGTACTTTTCAGATGGATTGGGACAGCCAACAGGTCCCCACCGGGGCGGGCCGAGCAGACGAGGTCGCCGAAGTGAGCACGACTTTCCAAGTCACAACCTACCAAGCCACAGACCATTCATCGCTGACACACCGCAGCTCATCGATGCGGTAAAATCTCTCATAGTTGAGTTTGTCAGGGAAGCAGACGACAATGCACACATCAGGGCCGCGGGAGGGGACACCCAGGCCGCTTCACAGCCTGCCAACGCCCTCATCCGCGGCGACCTGGTCCCCGCAAAGGACCTCCACCAGCACCTACGTGATGTTTTGCCGTCGGAGGAGGGCCTGGGAAAGGACGGCCTCACCGCTGCCATCTCGCAGATCCTCAGGTTCAGCGTCAACACCTGGGACCAGGGCTTCCTCGACAAGCTGTACAGCTCGACCAACGCCGTCGG
Source organism: Diaporthe humulicola (assembly GCA_038088545.1). Lineage (NCBI taxonomy): Eukaryota > Fungi > Ascomycota > Sordariomycetes > Diaporthales > Diaporthaceae > Diaporthe > Diaporthe humulicola. The sequence goes on from JBBWSL010000144.1 coordinate 47,556, forward strand.
CGTCGTCACGGAGATGCTCCTGGCGGCGCTGAACACGAACCTCCACGTCTACTCTGTCTCGCCTGCCCTGACCATCATCGAGAAGCTCACTGCTAAGAAGCTGGCCGGCCTGTTCGGGTTCGACGGTCCGCACGCCGGCGGTGTCACCATCTCCGGAGGCAGCGCGTCCAACATGACATCCCTTGTCATCGCCCGGTCAACGCTCTACCCAAACACCAAGGCCTGCGGTAACGGCGTGTATGAGTTTGTCATATTCACCAGCGAGCACGGCCACTACTCGGTTGAGAAGGCCGCCATGACGTGCGGGATTGGCAAGAGCAACGTCTGGCTGGTACCTGTGGACAGGGCCGGGCGGATCATCCCCGCGCGTCTCGCAGCCATGATCCAGCAGGCTCGCAAGCAGGGCTTCACTCCTCTCTACGTCAACGCCACCGCTGGGTCTACCGTCCTCGGCTCGTACGACCCCTTGGAGGAGATCTCCGCCATCTGCAGGGCCGAGGGGCTCTGGATGCACGTGGACGCGTCCTGGGGCGGGCCCGTCGTCTTCTCCTCGCAGCACCGCCACAAGCTCAAGGGGGCGCACCTCGCCAACTCGGTGACGGTGAACCCACACAAGATGATGAACACCCCTGTCACGTGCTCCTTCCTGCTGGGCCCTGACATGCGCGTGTTCCACAAGGCCAACAAGACGGATGCCGACTATCTCTTCCACGGCGACGGCGCGGACGACGACGAGGTATACGACCTGGCGGACCTGACGCTGCAGTGCGGCCGCCGGGGCGACAGCCTCAAGCTCGCGCTCAGCTGGGTGTACTACGGGCCCAAGGGCTTCGAGAGGCAGGTCGACCACGCCTTTGACATGGCAGCGTACCTGGCTGCAGAGATCGAGGCCAGGGAGGGCTTTACATTGGTCTCGGAGACGCCGCTGCCATGTCTGCAGGTGTGCTTCACCTACAACTCCTCAGACGTCGCAGAGGAGAACACAAGGAGAACAGCCGAGATGGTCAGGAGGTTGAAAGGTCGGGGCTTCATGATCGACTATGCAGCCTTCAACGGCTCGAGGAAAGATGTGCCCAAGGGAAGCTTCTTCAGGGTCGTGGTCAACGTGCAGACACGGAGGGAAACTCTGGCCGGGCTGATCACGGCCTTGGAAGGAATTGGCCGTGATATGGATTCAGGATCATGATGTAGAGCGACCTGCTTGGATAGACCGTGCAAAGATGGGAACAAATTCCAACGAGACACTTGGGACAGGGAAGACATAGACCACCTACTGCTGGGTAGATACATATATATATATATATACATATACATTCGACTGCAGTAACAAGGTTGGGAGACATGAGAAGGTAGGACATTGGAGGCCCCCCCCCCCCAAAACGCCAGGCCCCCCCCCCAACTGCGGCCAGGGTTATGATAGCGATAGCGATAACGATAAGAACCGGGAACCAAAAAGTTTCGAGATTCAGCGACGGGCGAGCCTTGAGCTTGGGCGACCATTTGCAAATAGCAGCAACACTCCAAAGATGGCTCGAGACAAGAAATCAAAACGGCAACTCATCCGTGACGAAAAGAAGGCAAAGAAACGGCAGCGCGAGGTCGAGGATGACGAGACGAAACAAGAGAGGAAGCGCCAGCGCGTCGAGGCGGCAGATGGCGACGGCGGCGACGGCGCTCCCTTCGACGACGATGGCCACAACGGTGTCGCGGAACAAATGCAGTACATCGAGGGCGGCGGCGGCCCATCAGCAGAGCCGGAGCGCGAATTCTTCGGCATGCTGACCGACGAGGAGCAAGAACATTTCCGCAGCGCCGACGAGAAGCTCGAGAAAAACGACTTCGAAGACGACCAGGACAGGGCATACTTCCTCCGGAGCTTATACGTCGAGGCAGTGGGCAAGGAGCTGAAGCTTGCGAGCAGTCAGTCCTGCTCGAGGATTATGGAGAGGCTGATTCTGTTGAGCAATACGAGGCAGAAGAAGCGTCTGTTTGAGGCCTTCGCCGACCATTTTGTCTCCCTGGTCACGCATCGCTTTGCGAGCCACTGCTGTGAGAAACTGTTCATACAGTCGGCACCTGTGGTGACCATGGAGCTGAGCGGCACTGTCGAAGAGGAGGAGTATGAAGAGGGCAAGCGCGAGGGCGAGGACGAGCAGAAGGGAACGAAGGCAGCGATGGAGAACCTGTTCCTGTTCACGCTGGACGAGCTCGAAGCCCACCTGTCCTACCTGCTGTCTGACAGGTTTGGATCGCATGCCCTCCGCGTGCTACTTATGGTTCTGTCAGGGCGGCCGCTGGACCAGGTCTCGACCAAGTCGTTGCTACAGAGCAAGAGAAAAGAGGACATATCCGTGAAGGGCGGGTGGGCCGAGACGGACGAGACGAACGGGCAGACCAGGGTTGTGCCCGAGTCGTTCACCATGGCAACTCAGATGATCCTGGAGAGCACGGCCAGGTCTATGGACCAGACTGCCCTCCGAGTGCTGGCGACACACCCAACAGGCAACCCTGTGCTGCAGTTACTGGTGGACCTGGACATATCATTGAACGGCAAGGACAAGGAGAAGAGGGACCAACTCCTCATCCTCAAGCTGCTCCCGGGCGCCCCAGACAGCTTGAGCGATAACTCGACCCCGGCCTCGGACTTTGTCAACTCGATGATGTACGACCCGATCGGGTCGAGGCTCCTGGAGACAATTGTGACCCATGCGCCGGCCAAGATCTTCAAAGCCCTCAACGCGAACTTCTTCAGCCCGAGGATACACACATACCTGCGTAACGACGTCGCCTGCTACCCGGCAATCAAGGCGCTGAACCGTATGAGCAGGGATGACGTCGCCGAGTCTGCCCGGAAGATGGTACCGGAGATACAAAAAGTCATTGCGGCAAAACGGTACAACGTGCTGAAAGCCCTCTTCGAGCGGTGCCAGGTGCGGCAGGCCACTGAAGAGATCGAAGCCCTGTTAGCGGCTGTGTGCGCTGCATATGACTCTCCTGACGGCCTCAATTTGATCCCCAAACTTTGCGGCCTGGACGATGAAGCTGCCTCTCAAGACGACGACCCGGCGAAGAAGTTCCAGTCATCGCTACAGACCGACAAGCAAAAGGCGGCCGCCCGGTCACACGGCTGCCAGCTGGCCTCGGCCCTCCTCAGCATCGCAGGCGCACCCGCGAGGGCGGCGCAGCAGTCGATGCTGTCCCTCCCCACGGCCCAGCTCGTGCAGCTCGCGACGTCGAGCACGCCGTCCATGGTCGTCGTCAAGACGGCGCTGTCGTCCCCGGCCGAGGTGCCCAACTTCCACAAGGCGCTCGTGACCAAGCTGGTGCCCAGCGTGATGGAGCTGGCGCAGTCGCAGATGGGTCACAACGTGGTCAACGAGGTGGTAGGGATCCCGTCCAAGGCGGCGGGGCCGGAGGCGGGGGCCGGGGTGGTGCCGTTCCACCTCAAGGAGAGGATCATGTCCACGCTAGGGGCGAACGAGAGGGGCCTACGGGAGAGCTGGATGGGCAGGAGCGTGTGGCGGACGTGGAAGGGCGACCAGTGGAAATCCAGGAGGGGCGACTGGGTGCGGTTCGTGAAGGAGATCGACCCCGAGGTAAAGCCCGAGGAGAAGCTGTGGAACAGGGTGGCTGATAAGGAGAGGGCGAAGGGCAAGAAGAACAAGGCGGTCAAGGAGAGGCCGAAGAGCAAGGATGAGGACGGCGAGTAAGGAACAGAGAGCCACAGGGTCAAGAGCGATAGTAGCCAGAGATGGCCGGGCAGGGCGCCAGGGAAGTGAACGATGCTTCACATTTGATGATACCCAAGTCGAGAACAGGCCGGGACCGAACCCGAGCACGTCAAGATGGCCATCTCCGTATGTCTCCGTACGTCTCCGTACGTCTCCGTAAGTCTCGGTACCCAGTGAATAGAGTTCGAGACCCAGGCCTCGAATCTTATTACGGTATTGTAATACAAGAGCCAAATTTAAGGATTATATGGTTAGAGTGACAAGCCGACGGCCCCCAGCAGGCCTTGGGACCTGACGATGCGCCTCGCTACCGACAGCGCGGGACCACTTGCGGAACTGAACCGTACGAAACCGAGCCACAGCAGACAAGATGCGATATATCGCAATGGGCGTGGGCGTGGCGTCTGCAGTGGAGCGTAACACAACGCTGCACTGCACCGCACTGCGCTGCACTGCGCTGCATTGCAGGCACGACATTGTAATAAGCGTGGGCGGATTCACGGCAGGGGCCAGCAAGGGGCCGCCGCATGGGTGGGCAGCACATGGGTGGGCGACGGAGGGGAGGGAGGGACAGGGCAGGGGTCAGGTCGCCTTGCCTGGCCTGCGTTGCGTGCCTTGCAAGGGGGGAAAAGAAGGATGGAAGGCAAGCAGGCAAGGTGCCGTGGGGACTCGTTGGGGGCTCCTGCCGAATGAGGCGGGCTGCTCGTCGTGCTCGCCTCGCGGGAAATTATGGGTGCTGTCACACTCGGGTGCCTCGGTATGTGCAGGGGGCAGTCGAGGTTAGCGACAGCGAGGGCCAACAGCATGCGTGCATGCTTAGCAGACAGCCCAGACAGCTAGACTACAATAGACAGGAAAGGTCTACCTGGTAAGTCCAGATCAACTGCCAATGCGACGTGCAGCTGCGCTACCACCGCTCCGTACAAACTCGCCCCGTGCTAACTCGTTCCCGACGACGAGACGAGAAGGAGAAAGACCACTTCGCTTGTTGGCTGAGAGCCACTCACTCCACCGACCGACCTGACTGCCATTGCGCTCGCTGACCTCGAGGTCCAGCCCCATCGCACACATTGACTCGGCTGCTCTCATCCCAAGCATCTAGACTACATCCGCTGCATATCATCATGTCCCCCGCCCTTTGATGGCCCCCCCAAACGTGCTCTGGGCTCCGGGATACCGCGACCTCCGACGCGACGTGCCCCTGACACTCTCTCATCGCGCGCGCAGGCTCACATAGGTACATACTCATCCTCTCACCAACACCGCTGGGCCCTGGGTGCATCACATCTCAGCCCTCAATTGCGCACACCAGCTTGAGCAAGGCACCGCCTACGGTTGTTTACGTGCCCGGCAACGCCCGGCAGGTCCTCCAGTGTCTAAACCAACGGGCTGCTGCATCTCCGACTGCCGAGACAGGCTGCAACCACCCCCTTTCATGGCCGCATGACACCCAGCCGCCGACATGGAACGCAGTCCTGGATACGTCAATGTCGTGGCCTCCACGCCTGTGCCGCCCTTGCAGACAGTCCACCATGTCGCCTGGGCCGAGAGGCCTGTCATGTCCTCGCCCTCGCCCGGTGGGACAACGCCCACATCGGCCTCGTCCTCGTCAGACGGCCCGCCGCTGCACGACCCTCCTGCCGTCTCACCTGCGTCCCTGGACTGGGAGGCGCATAAGCAGGTCATCAAGGACCTGTATATGGGTCAGAATCTCAACCTCAATGAGGTTGTCGAGAGAATGCGGACATACAACTTTCATGCCACGTGAGCAGAGTTCTCCCCGTCCCTGTGTGCTTTCACATGTTCGATATCACTGGTCTAGCCCCCCCCGGGGCACACCCCCGACGCTCAAAAACACCATGTTCCGACCTGGACTAACCAGCTTACCCTCATGTGTCCAGTCCGAGGATGTACAAGGCCCAGTTTGCCAGGTGGACATGGAGCAAGTATAACTGCAAAAGGTACTGTTCAGATGACTCACCCTGCCTTCGTGCTCCAAGCCACAGCAAGACTGACTTCTTGGCTCAGGATGCGACGTGATCTATCGTCCGGCAAGGCCATCGAGAAGTCCAGTGGCAAGTCGTGTCACAGGGTGAAACGGCAACGCCCCACCAAGGCAGCCAAGAGGAAGGACCATCCGGCATCTCAAGCCACACAAGAAGCCTCTCCGCCGGCCGAGGCAGCCACCGCACAAACAGCGGCTGTCGTCCGCAGGCCGCCGTTCCCCCAACTAAGCGTCCTTTCTTACCAAGTAGCCCATGCCGATGATGGCACTCGCTTCATGCAGTCTGTCCTCACAGATATCAGGAACCACGTCTATAGCTTCTTCTCGCGCAAGCCCGAATGGCAACGGTCTCCTGGGACCGCCCTTATATCCGCCTATAATTACGCCTTCTACGATTCATTCCGCATCGCAATGGACAGCTTCGTCAAGAATGAGCACTTCAACGGCGGCGGGATACTCCGCCAGGCCTTTGTCGAGGTCGAGGAGGCCCTGCAGACCGACTACTCGTCGACCTTTTACTTTTTCTTCATCGACCTGCCCGACCTGTTCTTACACTACGGAAGACACGACATCTTCGTCATCTTGCTTGCGCACATCAACAGGCTGACGGCACTGGGCCTGCGGGACAAGATCATCGGGGCGGGCTTTGCGAGCCTGCACGCCCTGGCCGAGTCGAACCCTGCTTTCCTGCGGCACTACATCAGCTGCGCGTCTGGCCTCTGGTGTGACCTCCTGTCCGAGCTACGGGGTCCTAGGGACAGGAGTACCCTGCTTGCGAGGAGGAACCACATACGACACGCCCACTTCAAGGAGCCTCGGAAAGTCAAGGCGCTCTGCGACGACTATGACCACCTCCTGGGCGAGGTACAAAAACATTGGGGCACAGAGCACACCGCTTCCAGACACCTGGAGGATGTGGTCCTGCTGACGCAGCTCAACTACGACTACTTCACTGATAACTTTGCAGAGAGGAACGAGAGGCTGATAGAGGACGTGGGAAGGAAGTATCAGCTGGACTCCAGCGAAGCCTCCAGCCCCATCACGCCTACGTCGATCGAGAGCACCAGCAACGCCGGCGACGGGAAGTTTGAGACGTTGCCGCTCGCGGCCTGGGACATGCTCGACCGAAACATCCGGTCCAACTGTTACCATCGATTGGCGTGCTACTATGCTCATGAGGGGGATGCGCCGCGTGCCGCTCTCTACGGTGCAAAGGCAAGGGAGGGATGGAAGACGGACTTCTGGCAGCTCGAGGTCGAAGCCGCCCTAGTCAGCGCCGGAAGGCTCTTCGAGGCCGAGACACTCCGGCGCTGTCGCCTTGAGGCCCAGTACTTTGGGAAGCTGCTGGAGAATGACTGGACCGTCGCAGGTACGTTTCCTCTTGATTTCACTCGTCTTGATTCAACAGCCGACGTTGTTTTGGTCGTTTTCGTGAGAGCGAGAGTCCCGACCTGGCACTTCTTGTGTCCTATCTTGCTAGTGTCGATTTATTTCTTCAATTTGCCTTCCCCTATTCCAACCGTGACTATTGGGTCTGACAAGTGCGAAGCTTCCGAATTGGACTACTACCTCAACATCCGACCGTCTGTCATGAGGAAGATGCCACCCACGACCGGTGGCTCCTGGGCACCGAGCTTGGGTTACGGAAATATGCCTGGTCTGCGGGCCTTGTCTAAGAGCTGAAGACATTTTACCGGCTGCAACAAGGAAAAATCAACCCTGAGGCTCAAAACACTAGCCGTCGGCCACGCGACCAAATTTATAGCTCCCGCGGCCGGTCTATGGATTATCGCACCCTAGCGCCTAGATGTGCTACTAGGCGAAGGCCATAACCAGCCCAAGTGCTCACTAAGAAGTATTCGAACCGAAACGATAGGATTGTGGGCTTTGCAAACACATATTATGAGACACTTTCTGACGCGGTCCGTCCATTCTGGAACAAAAAGAACTACACAAACGCTCTCAAACTCCGTCACACATTGAGCAAGCAGCTCTTTCAAAGATCACCAAATCCCAAAGTGTCATAGAAACGCACCCGAGCATACCGTGTAACAAAGTTATACCACCCGCCAATCCTTCAAACGCACATCATGGCACACAAACTCCCAAAGGGCCCCAGCTCCCTTTTAAAGACCGGCAGATCTTCTCTGAGGGCGCGACCAGTTGCCCCGACCATCATGGGGCCTCGTGCTAGAAAGATGCTCGACGAGAGAGTGTGGCCCCCCTTGCACAGCTGTCGACCTGGGCTTAATGGGTTTGTGAACCTGGGAAGGTACCAACGCGAACACGTCGACTTGGTCCCTGCGGCCTCTAGCCTTAGATCCCCTTGGTGGGATGAAGTTGGAGGGTGCCTCTACGTGCTTAACCTATCTAGCGATATCCTGTATCAGGCGCTTAAGAACTGTCAGTGGGGAGAAGCCCAAGACTTGGAAGAAGATTGTCTGCAGGGAAATCTTGTCTCAAGAACAGCGAATCTCAGTCTCATCAATCGCAGAAGACAAGACGGCCAGGAATCTGTTCAGTTGCCCTCTATTATTGTTTTGGTTCCGACCACTCCGTCGCCTCTCACAGACAGGCCGCACAGGCGGAGTCAAAACGCCGGCGCCATGCCGCGCTCCGGGTACGACACGACCAATATGCGCCTGGCGGTCAACCCTCGACCGGCAGCCTCTGCTGGGGGGACCGGCCACCCGAGAAACGACAAGCCGAGGAGCGATGGTAATAGTGGTGGCAGCGGAGGAGGAAGCGGAAGTGCAGGAGGTGGTAGAAGAGAGGGCAACGGTCGAGACGATGGCGACAACGGCTCCAAGGAGACGGAAGAGCAGGAGCCGGTACGGGGAAGCAAAGATGAGGGACCAACCAAGAAGAAAACCATCGACGATGTGCGCATCCCAATGGAAGGTCGCGGATGGACGTTCTGGCTCTGACCTCGGGAGGCTCCTGCCAGTCTTTCTTGACTGTGGGTTTTCTACCATGTCGAAACAGCGACTGCTTGGCTTCCTGTCACCTACCAACACTGTTGTCATGACTTGGTCAGAAGTGTACGGATCGGTTGCGGTATGTCAGACGTCAGGGGCAAAGTGCAGCCAGGCAATGTCGAGCCTATGGTTGAGCTGTGAGTGACCGGTACAAGAGTGCCAGGAAGAAGACATCAAATTCGAGGGCACAACGAGCGGATAGGATGAGTGCGTCCGGCAAGGCTCGTGATGGCGCACTCGGCCATAGCGTACACGTAGCCGTCACCGACCACCGGAAATATGCTCGAATGCCATGCTCCAAGCTGGCGGCGGAGAGAGTGGTCAGCAGTGGAAGGAAGGTAAAGGGAGGGAATGTTGAGTTACACCCTGACGTACATGATGGACCACTACGGAAAAGGTGTGTGTGCGCGCGCGCTCGAGAGGGGAGAGACAGGAAGAGAGGCCCCGCGGAGGAGGATATCATCGACGAGGCCCACCCAAGTTTGGTTTTCTTGACCCTACCCTAGGTAGTACTCGCGAGGCTCCGTCTGTCAAAACTAGCGTACATGAATAGAGACTCACCCTCCGTGTCCACTCCCTTGTTCCCTGACCTCCTGTTTCGGCTGCTTTATTAGATTGTGGCACTGTACCACGTAGAAGAAGACGGCCCTGCCGTGGATGGGGGAATCATTTTAACGTGGACACCAGGAGCGCAGATGGTATCACACAACATCACACAGAAGTTCATAATCATGTCATCTGTGGAACGAGTTGGGTCGTCGAGGCCCCTGGCAGAGGGGGGGGGGGGATCCGGGACGAGAGAGACATGCAATAAATCATACGCATACATGTTCACATCTGAGGCTCGCATTGATCTGTGTGGTCTCTTGGACGTGAGGAGGATTTCACACTTCTCGCACGTGCACCCTTGGGCACTCTCATTTTTGAAAAGAATGTTGTTATATTTGATCCGAAGTGAGGGAGGCGTGGGTATCCTATCCAAATTTTCCGCGTCCTGGACCGCCCCTCTGGCCAAACGTGAACATGTAATGATCATGTTGAAATAGTAAAACACATCAAATATTTTCCAACACCGCTGATGCCTGACTTTTCTCCTCATCAAGTGGACTGCTCAAAGAGTCCTGCCCAAACTCGTCAAACGCCATGTTCGAATGCCCTGAAAGGTTCGACCGCTGTATGCCCATATGATGATAAAACGCCGTTCCTCTTCGAATGCCCTAAAAGGTTCGAATGCTGTTTTCTTCGCTACCAGTTCGGGATGATTCGATATAAAACAATTCGCCGGGGGCGTGGAGCCCCTCAAACAGCTGATTACACAAATATCACACGTTTCGTAAATCCTCATCGGCTCTCGAGCCCGCCGTGAGTGACGTCGGGTTTCGAGAGAATCGGGCCAAGAGTTAGTACCAGACCATCTGAATCGACGTCCGGCCCGAGAAGACTGCATGTGCCGATGGATGCAACTAGAAAGCCCGAGGGTATCTTCAAAACACCAGTTCCCAAACTCCACTCCACAAAGCCAATCGACAAATATAATGCATCTGCTCCTGTCGCTGGGCCCCTTTTTTTTTCTGGATATTTTGATTTTGCTTTGTTTTTGAGATTTTGATTTCGGGGTAGTGTTGCTGCTCAAATCGAATTTGGACCAGGACCAGTGGCCCTGGCGGGCCGTAGTACGGCACCGGGCGATTTTGAGACGAGGCTGGCCGGGCATTACACCACATCTCAGTGCAGGCGAAGCGATGTCCTGACCACCATGATGCCATTCACTCGTTTTCCACTTCCGGCTGTGATGCGGGAAGCTGAAGGTATGAGTCGAAGTCAAACTGGTCGAAGTTAGATGTGCTGTTGAAGAAATCTGTCGTGAAGTCGTCCGCGTCGTAGAATTGCTGGAAGCTGTCGGCCCCTAGGTTGCTATCCTCAAGACCGTCGGAAGGGACCTGCGTTGACGCATCATCCAGGAGACTTGTCTCGAGCTTGACGGCCTCAACAGGCTGGCTCCGGGTGTAGAGATGTAGCGGGTCACTCCCCAGGAATGGCTGGTCATCTGCCGCGCTCTCGTGCTTCACGGGAGGCCCATCCTCTTTTTTCTCAGCCTTGGCGTTTGGCTTTTGCTTTCCATCGCTCTTTGCGGCTACCTGTGGCTCCTTCTTGGCAACTGGACTCTGCTGGGTGTTCCGACCGCGGGACTGTCTCCTTGCTCGAAGTTCTTTCAAATCTCCGTGCTGCTGGAGATTGAAGGGGGCCTGAGTGGCGTTTGACGTGGTGGTGGCTGACGCCTGCCCGTCGGCGAAGAACCCGGCGAAGTCGGTATCCTGGGGGAACATGCCGCGCAAATTACCTGGCAACTCGCTGGTGAATCCTGTCCCATACGCCGGCTGGAGCGAACCAGGTGACATGGGCACAGCCTGCGCTGACGTGCGGCGCTGAATACTTTGCTGGTGGGGGGTTCCCATGGGGGCTGGCATTCCTGGGGATGGCATGCCTGAAACCTGGCGGAAAGCGGCCGGCCCTGATGGCGTCGACGAGGGCGACTGCGGCTCAGGGAAGGCCTCGGCGAAGCTCCGGCGTTGTCCAGCCACTTGGGCGGCCTGCGCGATAACGGGTGAAATGCTCGAGGATCTAGATTGGCCATTCGTGTTCATCTGCATAGCGTCCATGTGGCCCATTGACATGCCCCTCTGGTGCATGGACATTTGCATGCCGGGAGACGGAAAGGCGCTGCTGGAAGCCATGGGATTGGCGGTGGCTGGACTGCCGACGTGGCTGCCCACAGGACTCCCTAGTGCGTTCTGAGGGCTGGGGTAGTGGAATGCAGGCTGGTGGGACGGGGTCGTTGGCGAGAAGGGAGCGGCGGTCATCTGTGGCGAGGCCTGGGCCTGCTGGGTGGCCGAGCCGTGAGTTTGAAAGCCCCCGGCCGGGCGGGTGGAAAACCCACGGGGTCCGAAGAACTCTGCGAACTGGGCGTTGACGTCGGCCTCTCTCTGGAGGTCCCTCTGGAGGTTGGGAAACCTGTCGTATGCTGCGGCTCGCGTGCCGAGAGTTGCAATGGCGTAGGCCTGGAAGCGGGGCATGCTGGCCAGAATATCATTGTTGTTGAGCAGTGCCGAGTACCTGGCGGGAAGGTCGTCCTCCTCCTCGTACATCTCCTCGTTCAGGACGATCTGCTCCGAGACCTTGAGGGCCTTTCCAGTGCGCTGCTTGTGGATCTCGGAAGCAGCGTAGGCGGACTGGACGCGGGCCTCGAGGCTGCGATCGCCTCTCCGGGAGGCGGCAATATACGCCCTCTCCTTGTTCTCTGATGCGGTTCTCTCGCTCTGCAGATGAAATCAGATGAGAAAGGCCAGGGCCGTGGGAGTCAGTCCGTTACGCACCTGCCTAGGGACGCCGACATTGGGGCCGGCACTCCCGGTGGACATTCGGGAGCCTTTCGGAGGCATGTTGACGATGATAAGGGAACAAGCTCAGTCGAGGTGGCGGGTGGAGCTGAGCGGAGTGCTGGCGGAGGCGGCGATGAGATGTGATGGTAGCCGGACCGAAATGACTGTTGCAATTGTTTGTGGGTGGTTATATGGCCCGGTATGGATCCGAATCATCAGGTCTGGCAAGTGGCAGGTATTCTCTTGTGCTATATGCCCAGCTTTGTGTATATGAAGAGAGCCTGGAAACTCGGGTTTGTGGGGAAGGAATGTGGATAGGTAGTGTGCAGTGGCGGTTGGGGGTTAAAGAACAAGGAGGTCGACGTAGGTACAGTTCACTCTCGCACCACAACTGAGTGGGTTGTATAACGACGAGGAGGAGGAGGAGGAGGATGAGGAGGCGACATGAGGAGAAGGGACAAGGAACGGATCGGATTGGCAGTAGAGCTAGCGATCCCGTAGGCCAACGCCAACGCCAAATACCACACCAGCAACCCGCACCTCGCCAGCCCACAAGCCCGCACGCTACCCAAGCACCCAAGCACCCAAGCACCCAAGCACCCAAGCACCCACGCAGCCCGCCCACGGTCCAGGAAGGCAGGCAGCAAGGGAAAGGGCGCGGGGGAACTGACTCCCGTCCTCGTTGCTGCGGTTTCCCTACCAGGCCGAGCTGCCCCTGCACCGAACGGGTCCCCTGGTCCCCCAATGGGACCCACTAGCCATTCACCCGAGCGTTGTGTGGTGTTAGCGTTGCGCTGCAGGGATGCTCTTGCACTTTTGGCTCTCTTGCTCCTGCTCTTCGGTCTTTGCTCTGCCGGCTAACTGCATCGGGGAGTGCTGTCCCCATTTGCCCCCCCCTCCGACTACACGACGCGCCCTGCGATCTCATCGTCTACCTGCTGTGTGACCCGTGTGGCCTGGCATCTGAGTCAGAGAAGCAAGATCCGATAAGGCACGGCTCCCGCCCATGCTGTGCAGTGTTTGTTCTGCAGGCTACTGCTGGCCTATGGCGGTGGGTGGGAGAATACCTTTCGAATCGGGTCTGTTGGAAACGGGGTCCAGGCCTAGACCAGACCGACTGACATGGCATTTACCAGTCGTCACAAGCTTTCGCAGCGCAGGGTGCTGCAACAATGCAGCAGTGCGGTGCGGTGCAGTGCAGTGCAGTGCAGTGCAGTGCAGTGCAGTGCAGTGCAGTAAGTACATCAACAGGTACACACGTACAGTAGGGGAAAGTGGAGGAGCTGGTGTTTTCGATCTTGAGTTTTGTCGATCCCGGTCCGATACGGCGGTCGAGAGGTTGTGCAGATCGATCTCGATTTGCAGGGGCCGCACGATGGGCATAGTGACCTGTTAGCCCTCGTTTCTCGGGTCAAGTATCTAGTATCTATCGTGCCTACGGCTCGTCCCACTCGTCTTCTTTTGAGTTCAAACCCCATCCTGAGATCCAGGGCCAGGTCCAAGCCCACGTCCACGATCTCCTGCCTGTAAGAGGGCTGGCGTGACTGTGGCGCTCTGTTTTATCACGACGTGGCCGTCTGCGGAGTAGAACGGAGTAGAGAGGGCAGGGAGAGTTGAAGAGTCCGGGCCCCGGGTGCTTTGAGGGGGGAGGGGGAGGGGGGTTGCAACATGGGGGGTGCGGCCCTCGCTCCGCCACAACCCAAGACCAACGAGACAAGCATAAGGTTATTCTGGATTACGATAGCAACGGTGATCGGGCCCCTCGGCGAGGAGCTTCAACATCAAGGCTGCAAGGCTGGTGATACCGGGCACGACCGGTGAGCGGGGCCCTGCTTGCAATGTGCGCTTGCCGGCGCCGAATCACAGGCGCCCAGTCATTCGACCGTCACTATTATACTGGCCTAAGACAGGCGGAGAGCTAGGCAATGGCTTCCTGCATCAATAGTGTTGTTGAAGAATCCCAAATACCTTTCAGGTCTTGAAGGCTGCAGTTGCAGGATTGGGGTTCGTTGGGCAGCCAAACACCCCGCACTGCTGGCGCGAGCGTCTTTGCGAGTAATAAGCTTTGTTATTTGCTCTGCCGCTGCTTTCCTCTGGCCGTTCTGTGTCGACCCCATCTTAGCACGGACCAGTTGGTTGACCAGTCCCAGCACGTCGGTTCGTCGCCCGCCCGTCGCTTGTAAGCTGTGCCTGTGCCTGTGCCAGTGCCAGTGCCCGTGCCCATGCTCGGGAACCTTGAGGGCCCTGGGTCCTTCTGGCTCTGGCTCTGGTTCTGGCCCTGGCTGCGGCTCTGGACTGGACTGGACTCTTGAGCATTGTCTTCCCACCTGGTTGGCCTGGATCGGGAGTGCGTGACTGGCCTGGACAGTCCTGTCCGGCCACCCAGGCCACCTTGGGGAGGCTCTAAGTGCGCTCACTGTTGATCATCCAGGCCAAAACCGTCACTCGACAGGCGGCACACGCACCTGGACGGAACGGTGCGCCAGGGCGCGGGAGACGGGCGTGCAACGGAACAAAATGTCCGGCCAGCATGTGCGTGCGGGTGGCAGATCTGGGGCACCCCAAGCGTGCAGGACCATCCTGGCCCAGCCCAGCTTGCACTCAGAGTACCTGGGTAGGTGCTACCTAGGTATGTACCTGCCTAGGTACTGCGTACATGTATGGGGCCCAGGTCAACCTCATTTCGTCTCGTCTCATCCTTCATCGTTGCCCAGCAGGCTGCAGCTGTCTCGGTCTCACCAGGGCTGGGGACAGCATTCTGCGATTGCCCTATGCGCGAGGTGGGATTCCAGCTCCGTCTCCTCCTTCAGGTCACCTTGACCTCGCTTCCCCGTCTGCTCCTCCGCCGTTCTGCAGCGCCATCACGACTGCAATCTCCAGGGCACTCGTCGGACTCGGACACCAACATCGGCTGACAGCCAGTGCGAGTGCCAGCACCACACCACCACGTCAGTCCCGCGACGGCCAGCCAAGCCAGCTACGCCGTCATAGTCCCTTCATCTCTTCGCACTACTGTCAAGTCCCAAACTTCAACTGCCATACAGCACGTCCCACTTGGCCCATCCGCCCCTCCATCAACTCACAACGCACCCACGCACCCTGGCAACTGGCACTTGTTAAAATAGCCCAATCCGCTTCAGTGCAAGTGTGGTCTGGGGGGCATTGTCTGTCACAGCTCTCGTCCAACTGGTTGGCCTGGTGTACAATCCAGAAGCGTGCCAGTTGCCAGCCCCTTAGGTACTGAACACAGCCCGCACGGCATGGGAATTCTCCACAATCCCATCCCAACAGACATGGCAATCTGCTCGTCCCGTCCCCCAAACCAATGTCTCAATCTCCTCTCGACAACTGCCCTGTCAACACATTCGCCACGCGCCGATCCTGCTCTTTGTCTTGTCTGCTTGTCAGGCCACCTGGATTACTAATGTTTGCGACGCACCGTGGCAATTGTCCTGGGGCTGTACTGCCGATGTGCCTACCGATGCCGATATTTCTCCAGCACCAGCGGCCCAGTAGCCGAAGGCTTTCCCTCACAATATGATCGCCAGCCTATTGCTTGACGACACCCTGCTCCTTATTGCCGATATCAACTGCACAGCACAAGCAGCTGCTAGTTCCTGATTTCGGGGCGGTGGCGTCTCAGCTACGAGACGGCTTTGCTGTTGTGCTCTGAAGACCGACAACCCGAGGCCCTGTCCAGCAGAACAACCTCGCCTATTCTGTAAGCCACGAAACGGTTTGTGCGCGCACGAAAGGACGGACCCCAGTCTCAGTATAACCCACCAAGTCGCTACAGGCTCGCTAGTGGTAACGCCCTTGCTTCTACTAAATTACATTACATTCCAGCACTGCAACTCTGCTGCCGAAACTATCTATGGCCGAACCCAGCGACACGGCCTGGTTACTTCGGCAGTGTGCTTTCACTGGGGAACAACTGGCCCTTGATAATCCGACACACGGCTCGTTTTTCAGCCTAACAAATACGGCAACAACGCCAACGGCAATGAGCATCAGGAACAATGGAGCACACTGTTCCGAGCCCTGCTTATCCTCAAGCCATGGCTCTTGACGGATGAGTATGATGCTGTTGTGACAGATATTGGTTGGACAGGCCTTCACCCGCCACGCCGACCTAGAGCTTCGCAATATCGCATCGCAATGCTACCAGTCATTAGGCTTAGCCCCGTGGGGCGCTGGGCTACCGCTAGTCCCTAAGACCTAAGTCCGATGCTTTTGCTTCTAGAAGACAAAGGTCCATTCGTCCGCCAAGCTTTCGATCTATCATATGCATCCCGATCTCCCCCTCCTCCAATCGCAGCGATTCCGGGATGAGGAAGCTGCATCGCCGGAGGACCCACTGCGATCGCCGTCCCCTGGGGCGGCACCCAGAATAGGAAGTCTTCTCGTCTGGTTCGGGTTTCGGACCGGGTTTGAATCTGTACGTCTTGTACATAGATACAGAAAGAATCGCACGCATCTCGCGCTGTTGCAGACGCGAGGTCAGGTGCCCTCGAGCCGGACCCCACGTCATTTCACGGAGAAACAAATGCCACCCGTCTGTCACCAAGGGCAGCCCAAACCCTACGACCCGTGGTCTTCCAGTCGACAAGTATACCCTGCCGGAAGCCGCCGTAACGTGCGTTCATGTAACATCCGTCCCGACCTTTCTTCTGCTCTCTTGAATCGACATGGACCACACAGTCGGTATTGGACCCTGTTTCGCCGGCTAAACCTGCACGCAATTTGTTCCGCAGAGTTCATTTCGCCACCTTGTGCCAAGCTTGGACGAAGTGGTCCTGGACCCTGACTAGACAACAGGCTGCTCGAGTTGAAAGTGACTCTGAAATGCGGCTGAAATTAATCGAGACGAAGCCTAGCTGTACACTTTCTCCAAAGAGAGAACACAACGTCACGTACATCAGTGGCTCTCGCCCTCAGCCGGCTCCTTTGGCCTCCTTTGCCTTGGACCTTAGTCCTGACCACGGTGATCCTCAAGAGCACCTCTGAAAACCTACGGATCGAAATGGCGTGTGGGTCTCCGCCGAGAGTCCCGGAGCGGTGCGGCTTCGATCTCCTTTGTGGCAGCAGCATACCTTCAGATCGGAAAACTCGTGAGTTAGGCGTGCTCGATTGGACCCACCTGTCTTCTTACGATACTCTTCGCCTACATTTACGTCATATCCTCCTACACGCGTATCTTCCCCGTCCGTCTCTCGGCTGTGGGGGCCTGCCCGAGCACATGGCGTGACCATTCAGAACGCGGCCCGGGATCTCCAGCATCCTTATGACCGGCTCTTTTTCGTTTCAACCTGACGGGCTCATACTGTCGTTGCCAGCCGTGCCCGGCGGATACGCATGTGCAGGCAAATATGACCTGGAGACACAGGACCTGGTTCTGTTTATTCTATTCTCAGATCGTTTGGCTCCACTGCCCTACGTCCGATACATCCATGGCCTGATGAGACCGGGTTAAACACTAGTCTCGACGGGCCTGTGGACCCGGGAGCGCGAAGGCCCCCAGGGACTGCACAAACGTAGCCCATCACATTCTGTCACTCTGACCTCACGCTCTGGTCACCTCCAGGGGCATAGTAACCATGATGAGAGTCTCTACCAATACATTTCTTGTCGGCAGTCGAGGCCATATTCAACGGCTGAGTGAAATACAAACTGCCGGCCCTGAGCAAGTTAAAGTAGGCAGGACGCGAAAATTGGGTTGTAGCGGGCGGGTCTTATGATGAAGCTCGACCAAACAGGCCTCTCCATACTGCGTGACTCTGATGCAATAGAAAGGGCACGGTGATAAGCATACGCGTGTTGATCACCTGGTCCAACTGTGACGCCCGGTAGATGTACTCGAACGGATGCTCCGTCTCCCCATCATAACAGGGCATGCTTGAGAGCGCTGCCTCTGGTCAGCCTGACTTGGTCAGGCTACCGTAGACATCTCCATCCTGAGGTATTTCCTCTCATCTGAGACAAGTCCTCTTTGGTCTGCTTTTACACGGTAGAGGCAATCACATCGGCAAGCATAGCCGCGATGCCTTCGTAAGTCCGTCAATCCTTCCGTCAAGAGCACCATCGGGAGACATGGCTTGCTGAGCCCCAGCCAATATGAGATGGCGCAGAAAGTGTGGATGGCCATTTTCCTGCGAGGACGGCGGATAGACAGATAGAGAGATACCTCAAAACTCCCAAGGTTGCCAGGAGAGGATCCATTTCTCCCCGCCCAGGACAAGATGAATCGTCCAAATCACACCGTCTATGCCTTTGACACGCAAACACGAGGGGTCCCCATGGCAGACTCCCACGTGCTGGAGGCGGCGCCGGCAGCATGTCGTATGCTTCCGGGCAACTCTACAGGCCCACAACATGCGGCAAAGGACCTCTTGTCTCGATCTTCTTTTCTTTTCGTTCCTGTTTTACTTATTTCCATACGGTTTCGAAAGCCCCCCGACAGGCCCATGCCGCCGTGACCTACCTTACACGAATGTTCACAACGGCAAGTTCCAAGTCGAGGACGTGAAGAACGACATGGAGGCGAACCAGCGATCCTTACCTGTTGGCAGAAAACCAACCGTCACACGGAGGAAGCTGAACAGAGCGACGCGACCCTCGTCGAGGGGACCGCTGGGGAGTTGCTCTTGGCTTGCACTCACAAAGGGAGATCATAGATAACTATACATACCTCAAAGTTTCAACGTCCATTGTCTCTCGAACCGCTGGTGTTTGGATTTCGCTATCGAGTGAGATCATTGTACAGACAGAAAGTGTCGTCATCTAGGCCCAGACATATACCGACAGATGAATACCCCGGCCCCTTTTTGAGACCAACAGCCAGATGTTCGCATCCTGGCTGACCGAGTTGATCAATCCTCCCATACCCCACCGGCATAAAACAAAAGGAAACGCTATGCAATGCTGAGCTATGCCTATATCCCACCCCCATGACCACTCCCATCTCGCTACCCCAGAGCCCGACGAGTACAGAAAAGACAAAGAAAGAGGCATGTCAGAGGAGAGGTATGGGTATGGAGTTATGGGTATGAGTATATGTATGTTAGTGTGAGTACGGATACGAGTATAGTATATCCAAGAAGAGGCCCCCATCCATCCCCACTCGCTCACTCAGCCCGTGGGCGAGCTCGAGGGGAGCACACCACCGCCAGCTGGGGATGTCCAAAATAGCCACGGGTTGGTTGGTTTGTTCCTATACGAGACAGCCGACTTCGGTCGGATTTGATGGTGTGTATATATGCGACAGCATCCGACCACGTCGTGAAAAGACGGGATCCTTTGGCATGCACCCCAAACAGAATTGGGAAAATGTCTTGTTGCGTAAGAGAAAAGGGGACCATTCCGATTCGCTCGTCTAATCACCCATGCTTTTTCGCGATTTGGGGGCGGCAGGGACGAGGAAATGCCCGCGCGTGTCCTGGGGCCACAGTCGCCGAGTAAAGCGTGAGGGTGCACCGGATGTCGACCCCTTTACGCCGCGGTCTTCCACGTCCCCTTGATTTTGGCGTACAGGTCAGAGTGGTGGAAATCGTAGTCGTCCCTGAAGACGCAGAACGGATGCTCGGCAAGCAGCTTGGTGGCCGTCGGGCGTTCCTCGGGGTTGCTGGAAGACGGCACCGCAGCGTCAGCAAAAGGAGATCACTACCCACAGAAAAAGAAGGGGGCCGGTGGTCCAGGGGGGTAGACGAGAAGAGAGAATGGAAAACTTACACTGTGAAACAATCCCACATGAAGGCCAGCGCCACCGGGCTCACCGCCGCGGACACCTCCTCGGGGATCGGCGGCGTCTCCCCGTTGGCGATCTTGTATATCGCGCCGACCGCCTCGTCCTTGGACCACGGCCTGCGCCCGGCAAACATCTCGAGGACCACGCAGCCCAGCGACCAGATGTCCACCTTTGCGCTGTAGCCCTCGCCCTGGCTGCGGATCACCTCGGGCGCCATCCAGAAGACGGAGCCCTGCATCGAGTTGGTCTTGTCGTTGCCGTAGATGTTGTCCGTCTTCTTGCTGATGCCAAAGTCCGAGATCTTGGCCGTCCCGTCCACGTCCAGCAGGATGTTGTCCGCCTTGAGGTCGCGGTGCAGGATGCCCTCGCGGTGGAGGTAGGCCAGGCCCGACAGCGTCTGCCGCGTCAGGCTCGCCACGACCGACTCCTCAAACTTGCCGTGCTTCCTCACGCAGCTGCCCATGCTGCCACCGGGGATGTACTCGAGGAAGATGGAGATGCTAGTCTCCTTTCTCTCGCACCCTAGGTACTGCACGATGTTGACGTGGTCGAGGTGCTGCATCGTGTCGATCTCCTGGTCCAGCGCGGCGACGAGCTCCTTCATCTTGGCCTTGTCACCGCCCGCGGCCTTGGGGTTGACCTCGACTTCCTTGACCGCCAGGAACTCACCCGTCGTCGCGTTCATACCGAGGTAGACCCGCCCATACGTTCCCTTGCCGATGAGCTGGCCCTTGAACCACCGGAACGTCGTCTGTCGCTTGGGGATCTGGTTGTTGGCGTTGTGCGGCAGGCTGGGCAGGTGGTCCTGTGGGATCTGCGGCAGGATCATCGAACCCCGCTGCGGCCGGATCTGCACAATGTTGGCGTTGAACATCTTGGTCGACTTGCGCCGCATCAGGTTCGTGTTCTTGTTCGCAGCGGCTGTCGTGCTGCTGTTCGGGGTCGGTGGCACCGGCGGCGCCATCCCGGCGCCTTGTGTGTAGCGCTTGTGAGCCACTTCTCTGATGGACTTCATCCTGCCCAGACCCTGGGACCGCCGCGTGCTCCTCTGTGCCGCGCTGACGAACGAAGCTGGCCGCTCTAGCGCCTTGAGGGTGGACTCATCGCTGCCGAGGGTGTCGCTGTCGTTGTATATAGTACTGATCCTTGAAGATGTCACGGGTTTCGAATGCGGTCCCGGCTGCTCCTCCGTCTCCTCGGCTATCGGGCTGGGCGGCAGGTCGCCTGGTATCTCGGTGCCTTCCTCCAGCACGGGCTGATCCACATCCAGGTTGGGGAAGAAGTCCTCGAGGTTGTTGATCAGCGCGTCGGTAGGTGGACGGTTAGCCCAGATCGAGGTGTCCTTCTCCATGAAACTCTTGCGCCTGCTAAGCTTCACGTCATTGTCGTTGGAGTCCCACCCCGCAGAGTGTGGCGTATTTGGTGTCCTCTTTGAACCCTTGGACGAGTGGTCGTCATCATCGCCCGCCGGCGTCTTGCCCCCAGACGAGGGGGGCAGCTTGGGGCTCGTGAATGATACCGACAGGCCCTTCTTGCCGCGCTTGGTATTCACGGTCAGGCTCGGCCGCTTTCCGAGGCTGCTGGCACCGGGTGCCGCCTCCTCCTCGTCGCCATCGCTGTCCTCGTCGTTCCAGAAGGTGCCGTCCTTGCTCACGGGCGACGCTTTCGCGACGGGCTGGCTCAGTAGCTCCTTGCCCTTGTTGTTAGTGCTGGGGACACCGCGCCCGGCCAGTGGTTTCGCAAACAGTCCGTCGTCCGAGTCGTCCGAGTCGTCGTCATTCTCCTCGTCCGAAGAGGAGTCCCCGTCGAATATCCTGGGCTTGACGACCACCTTGGGCAGCTGCGGCGGCTTGTCCGATACGGTCCTTGCTGTCGGGCTGACGTCGCCTGCGGAGCGTGGTCTTCGAGACTTGGCGTCTTCTCCTGTTTGTCGTTGTTTAGCTTCAATGTCAATCCTGAGTGGGTACCTAGTAGATCTGGTGCTGTTCCTCGTCCCGTTCCGTCTCCCAAGGGGTGAGTATGTTCTGGGCAACCGGGTTCCGCCAGGTGAGTAGTCGGGCACGTCAAACGCCACACCTCCCGGGCTCATGGTCGAAGAGCCGGGGGTGGGTGGCGTTCGCGGTCGCGGACCACCGTCGTTTCCACGTAATGAAATGCTCGATCGAGCATCCTTACCTGCTTCGTCCCCTGATCCGGCCCCTGCGAACTCGTTGTCGCCCTCCGCCTCCGCCCTGTTTGGTGAGTTACCCCTCCCGGCGCCTCCAGGGTGTGCGATGCCGCCCAGGCCGCGGCCGATGCCAGCCAGCGCAGCACCGATGCCACCGAGGGCCTGGCGCTCATTATTTGGTCTCTTCTTCTCGGCCATCTGCTTTGGGCTCTCGGATATGCCTGTGCTCTGCCGCTTGGAGGGGAACCCGTCCATGCTCCCCTGGCTCGTCCGCTGGTGCGAGCCGCGCTTCGAGAGCGAGTTCGCCTTGATGAGGGTCGCTGAAGGATCAAGAGGCGCCGCGGGGGCGCGTCTCTGCGGCGCAAAAGCACTGTCGAATGGCTTCTTGTCCTCGAACGGCGAGTTGCGCGGCTCGTCGAAGTTGACAACCCGGCCCACGATGCCGCTGTATGTATTCGTGCCGTTATCTGACGGTGAGTTGCCGCTCTCTTTTGCGAGCTTGCGCTTGGCCAGGTATTCCTGCTGCTTCCTGATCATCTCGGCCTTGTATGCTTCGGCCTGCTGCGTGAGGTTGCCGTCGTCGCTCTTGTTGTCGCCGGCCCCGTCGTTGTCCCCGGCCGCCGAGCTCTTGTCCTTCTCGCCCCCGGTGAGGGTGTTCTGCCTGGATGCCGGCGGGGATGAGCTGGACCTCCTGCGCTGCCCGTTCAGGCGCGCATACGTATCCTCGTCCATCTTGGCCCCCGCAGGCAGGTAGGCCGGCGAGAGCGCATTCTGCGACTGGCCGATGTTTACCCCCAGGCCGCCCATGTTTCCAGGCCGGACAAATATCTTCAGAGACCCGGCGGCGTCCGCTCTCGATTTCTTCTTGGCGACCAGCCTGCTGTCGTCCAGCGCATCATCGTGATCGAATTTCCCCAGTTCGGTGAGATACAGCTCGGCGCCGTCCGCGTCTGGTAGGCCGAGATTAACGCATATTAGTTGTCTAAGGTCCAGTGCGGACTCCACGTCCGAGACGTCCACCATGCGGTAGTTCCAGTAGTCCAATGTTGCGAGAATGAATATCCTGCCCCTGGTGATGCGCCGCGACCTCATCGACGACGCCGGCCTCTGCTGCTCGGTGGAGAAGCTCGAGCCCGGCCTGTCGAGTGATGTCTCGCTAGGGTTCCCCCTGCTGCCCAGCGAGTGCGCCTTGAGCTGCATCGGGCTCGTGGGCGACTCGGGGTCGTCATGGTGCTTCTTCTTGCGGGGGTTGAGGAACGACAGGAACGACTTGGTCTCCCTCGCAGACCCGGGCGGCTCGCTCGCGCCGGCGGATCGGTCGCCGGTCGATGAGTT
This sequence comes from Diaporthe humulicola, assembly GCA_038088545.1. Taxonomy (NCBI): domain Eukaryota; kingdom Fungi; phylum Ascomycota; class Sordariomycetes; order Diaporthales; family Diaporthaceae; genus Diaporthe; species Diaporthe humulicola. The sequence continues at coordinate 70,896 of JBBWSL010000144.1, forward strand.
GTCGCCGAGCGGGCTGGGCCGATTGCCGCCGTCGTGGCCGTATCGACGCGTGTCCTTGGCCATTTCGGCGACGTTCATCTGGGACCGCAGAGCCTGGCTCGCATCGGGCGGCACGCCAGACCCATATATAGCCTGACTTGACGAAACCGAGTCGGTGGAGTTTCGGTTTCGGTGGCTCCCAAATCTCCCGCCGGGCGAGGAAGCGAGATTGGGGGCCGTGGAAGACGAGAAAAGGCCCTGGGTCGGTGCCGGGCTCGCCGCGGGGCTGTATCCTCGGTTACTGCTGCGCTCGTTATTGTTGTTGCTGTTGTTGTTGTTGTTGCTGCTGCTGCTGTTGTTATTATTATTGGTCGTTCCTACCTCCCCGGACTCGCTAGCAACCGGGCTGTGGCGGCGGGAGCCTTCGTCGTCGATGTTGCTTAGTAGCAGTTTCCTGTGGTTGCCCCCGGGGTCTGAAGAAGTGACTGAGTTACTAATACCGTTCCAAAGAATGGGCATGGTCTGCGTCCGTATCTGTGATGATGACCTACGTCCAAGTGAGAATCCAGGGCCTGGGGCCTTGATAGGAGTGTCCGGAGAGCCGCTGTCCGGGCCTGCACTGGTGGGCACGAGGGAGGTATTGCTGATCGAGCCCGTCCTGCCGTGGGACGACGCCCCCGATGGTGTCTCGCCCCTTACGATGCTGCGGATCAGGCGGCGCATCCTCTTCCCCTCCTCCCTCTCGCGCGACTGGTCCCAGCCGGTCCCGCTGCTTGTGCACTCCGTCGCCAGCCGGGGGTAGACCTGCTGGTGCATCATGCCAAAGTTGCCGCGCCCGCCGTGGCCGCTCCCGAGCTCGAGGAACCTGGACCCGTGCAGGTCCAGGGCGCGAAAGGTCGAGAGCCAGTCCTTGCTGAAGTTGTGCACCTGGAGCCACGACAGCACACGGTCCAGGGGCCACTGCGAGGCCAGCTCGGGCGGGATGCCCGACGCACCGCCGCCCGTGGTCGCGTTCGAGGTCGTCGAATTGACCCTGTTGTGGTTTCCGTAGGTATCGATCGGGGTGGAGATGGTCGTGTCGCTGTTTGCCGTGCCCAGGCTGCCTAGACTACCCAGCCACGAGTTCTGCGACGTGGCGGACCAGGTCGACATGTCGTCCATGCCCAGGCCGGGGATGCCGACGCCCTCCCCGTACGTGTCGCCCTGTGGGATGTAAGTAGCCGACATCTGCATGCTCTCGCTGGGAGGTGGGGGCGGGGGTATGGCGATCTGTTGCCCGTTGACAGTCTTGTACGGCTGCGGGTTGTACGGGCGGGGCGCCTGCTGAGGCGGGGGCGGAGGGATGTACGACCCGTAGGCGTTATTCCAGGAGCCCTGCCACTGTGTCGTGTTGCCGGGAGGCGGGCCCGGGGGAGGAGGAAGCCCGCTGGGAGGGGGCCCGCCTGGGGGCCCCGGCAGTGACATTGCGCCGGCGGGCGCGCTGGGGTATCGAGGTGGGGGAGGAGGGATGTTGGTCATGATGTTGTTCATGGTCCCTATCTGCGCGGGCGGCGACATGGGAGGAGGCGGAGGAGGGACCTGGAAGGGCCTCGAGGGGTCGACCCCTGAACCCTGGCGCTGCCCGTACATGCTGCTGATGTTGTTGGCGCTCGCGGACGAGTTCAGGGCCGGGGCCGGTGCGGTCTGGGATCTCGGCTGAGGAGTCGACACGGGCGCAGGCGGGCTCGTGGCGGCGTGGTACGTCGTCGCAGGCGCGGGGTGGGCAGGCGGGGACGGAACGGCAGCGGGGACGGGGGTCCGGCGGGCGGGGGGTGGTGGTGGTGGTCGTATCGAGGGGGTGAAGGAGAGGCCGCGGCTCGTAGATTTGCTCGGGGAATCGGCAGGGGAGTCGGGGGGCGGTGCAGGCGAGAGTGGGCCGCTGGCGGTGTTTGCCCTTCTCCTCGGGCCGGCGGGCGACGGGGCGGAGAGGTACTGGGAGGTGGGAGAGGGGGTGTTGCTGATGGAGGGATACGGGGAGCCGGCGCCTAGGCTGGAGAGGAGGGAGCTGTTGGAGCCGAGGGTTGGGATGTCGTCGAAGAGCACGCCGTCGAGCTTGGCGATGTCCTCGGTACCTTTGCGGTCCAGCAGGAACGTCGGCCGGGAGAGCTTTGTGGAGGTGGCATCTAGAGACAAAGGCGAGTGAGGAAGGCCCGCGAGGGGGGATCTGGAGTTGTAGGGGCTCAGCAGCCCAAGCCCGCCGTTGGCGTGTTCTCTGTCGCGATCGACCTGGCGTGACGAGAGACTCGAGATGGAGCGTTGGCGCTGGATGCTCCTGCTCATTTGAGCGAGGGGGAGGTTTCTTTGTGCGAGCAGGCAGGGTCAGAGGGCATTCTCAAACTGCACGGGACATGGCGCATCCGGTTCGGTTGCTGGGCAGAAAGGCCGGCGAGCCGGCGCGACGGAGGCGAAGCAGGCTGGCAGGCTGGCAGGCTGGTTCTGGGGCCAAAGGGGAGCCGGGATCAAATCAAAGATGGGGCGCAGTGGTGCCGCTGCCCGTCGTGCCTGGTGCTTGGGTGTGCTTGGTGGGGATTGGGATCACAGTATCTGAGGTAGTCTACTGCACGACAATGGATCGCAAAAAACAAGAGCGTGGAACTGAAACCTTGGGTGATCGACAGCAGTGCCCGAGGCAAGTTCCGCCCGTTGGGGGTGTCTCTCTTTTTTTTGGAGGGGGGGAGGGGGAGGTCTCAAAATTGGTGCCAGGCTGCCCAACCCGAGCCCAGTCTCCAGAGAACGGTAATCGCAGGCTCACGACAACAGACAGGCACATGCAATCGGCACAACCCACTCGTGTTGTGTCAAGCTCATGTCGTCCGTGTCATGTCAATTGGCAGGGAGGACGAGAACAGGAAAGCACAGCACAGGCCAGGCCACCAGAGCAGAAGAGGACAGGACGGACAGGACGGACAGGACAGAACAGGACGAATGCGCGCGTTACTCACAGCTAATACGAATTATTGAATGCCAAGCGTGTGGCACCGAAGGAACAGAGTGGAGACGGCGAGGTCCCCTTTCTCTGTATGTGCGCCCACTCTCCGGATGCGTGGTTGTTCCCTCCTGTGTCCCTCTGGCCCTCTGAGCCCGTGAAGGTGTCCGCGTCTGCGTCTGCGTCTGTGTTCCTCCACGTGCTTATCGTGACGAGAGAGATCGATTCGGGCACGGGGCACGGGCGTGCCGAGCGGCTACCTATCGAGGGAGCTGCAGCTCGACGCTGGAGCTCGACGCTGGATGCCGGGTGCTGGACCCGAGAACACACACACACAAGACACACAAACACTCACACGCTCACTGCGCACGCTTCCTCTCCTGTTCCTGGTCCTCGTCGGGAGTGGGCGGGGGATTGGCGGAGGAACGAGTCGAGACTCGAGGCTAGGCGCGGCGGCGTGGAGTTCTTCGACTGCTTCTAGCTCGCTAGCCCTGCGGCCTTGTAGCTTGCAATCCCGCAATGTATCTAGCTTGTAGCCTGTTGGGCTTGGCCCGGATGCTTAGCGGCTGGGGTGTCTGCGGCTGGGCTCTCTGCGTCCTGAGTCGGGGTCTGCGGCTGGCGTCTGGCGGGCGACTGGTTCTGCTGGGGCGAAGGACAAGATGGGCGCGATTGAAGGGAGAAAAGGACTCGAAGGATGGATGGATCAAGGACTTGGGGGCGGCGCGGCTGCAGATGCAGCCCAACTCGCGCGCGCCGGTAAGAGGAGCAGGACGGGGTGGGCGGATGCCTTGCGCTGCTACCTCAGGTAGAAACTCTCATCAAGAGGAGGCGTGCAAATCGACTCGTTCTCGGCCTTGTCAGGTCAACGTCGCACCGCAGTAGCTCGACGAAAGTGCTGCTCCAGACAGTCTGACCGGGCGACTGCAGCCAGTAAGGGGGGGTTGTGGTGGATTGGAGGAGAGGTACTGTAGATCTGCAGACAATCAAACGCCAGGGAGCTACCGTAGAGCACAGATAGAAAGATACACGGTATAGAAGGGAAAAATGGGTAAACAAACTGCTAACAAAACACAATGATTACTGAAGTGAGATTGGGGGACTGGAAAGACCAAACATGCATGGCCTCTGCGGACGAGATCGATAAATCAGTCAATCAGCCCGTCCACCAATCTTGCAGTCGGTCAGGGGCAGACCGGGTTCGTACAAAGGTTGTAGTAACCCATTATTCATAGCAGCGATGAACTGGGCTGGGAGACCTGTCAGCCAGTCGTCGTCGTCAATCGACACACCTCCCCTCGTCCTCCCCGTCTCCCTGCCTCCTAATGGAGAACTCATGCCACAGCCAGGAACCGTGATCAACAAGCTGTCACCCACACGTGTAGGGTACACATTACAGGGTCGTCACGACAGGGATGCCCTCCCTTGGACACCCCAGCAGCGGGCGCAAGATACGCTCTGCAGATCCATCTCATCATTCACGATTCGCAAGCTCCGTGTTTCTCGTCCCTCACGTGTGACACGGCGAACCGCGGGACAAAACACGTTTCTGGGAGGTCTTCTTGTCCCATCTCTGTTCCGCCCAGACACCTGCCGCCCAGATATCTGCCGTAGGCGACCAGCCAGCCAGGTGCTTAGCCATGTGCAGTGCTTGTCTGAACAGTCCTCTCACTGCGGCAGCACCGAGGATACCAGCCTGCTGCTGTATGCATATACAGTACTCTGCCATTTATTACTCGGTCCCTGAATCGATCGTTCAAGGAAAGGTCGGCAACGTCACCACCTGTCAACTCTATAATTACCATCCCGGCCCTTTAACGATGCGACCTACCTCCATGGCAGTCCATGGCAAGGTAGGTAGGCAGGTACCCAAGAAATAGCATAAGGGCCCTGTTCCTTGGTCTCGGCACTTCAAAGCCGCATGGCCCGCTCGCGCACATAAACTTACTTACACAGACCACACCACTGCTGAACATACCCATTTATCAGATCAAGCAGCACACTGTCATGCCCTGACGGGGCGTCGCCCCTTGCCCGAAACAGCAAAAACATTGTATGTGTGATGCAGGGCTGGGTCCCCACAAGGCCCGCGCGTCACGAAGCCAGGGGATCAACTTGTTCTCAGCTGACAGGTTCGGATCTGATTGCCTTGCGACCGCGGAAACATCCCAGCGGCCCAACATACTCCTTCTCGAAGATCATCGGGGCTATGTTTCCCCCGTAGATCCGTACATGGACAGAAATCCGGGATATTGTTGCATAATGAAAGCACATAGTCGGTGGCGGTTGGGCCGGCACCCTCTGCTGGGATTGATTCTTAGATGGCTTCGGGGTGGCCGTGCGACCACGATCCCTTAATAATGCATGATTCCCTGCGTACGCCCGCCCATGTGCGAAACGCCATTCTTGGACGAACACTACTGCAGAAGACACTGATCAGGCCAGGTTTATGTCCACATCGTCCGTATTATATGCATTTCCATATTGCTTCTCCATTCAGACCATGCTACAAACCACTGCCGCATTCCCGTTTACAATTTGTTATATACGCATTGGCCAATAAGAATAGCTATGCTTTGCCCGCTGAATATGTACGCCCGCCTCGCAGAATACTCCCGCCGAACCTCCGTCTCAGCTCCGAGGAAATCCCATCTCACATCACCACACAGCCGTTGCCCAGCCAGTTGTTGATCATGTCGTAATACCCCGGCTCCTCGCCCGGCGCGGGGTCCTTGCCGTCACCAGCATTATACCTCCGGGCCTGCCCCACAACCTTGATGTCCTGCTCGCCCTTGCCGTGCCACCACCGCAGCCGCTGGATGCCATCCTCGCCCTGGCCGATCTCCCACTTGCCGCCGGAGACCTCCACCACGGAGCCCTCCCGCGGGAAGTGCCACTCCGGCAGGTACACCACCGTCGGCGCATCCTGGCCCGGCTCCTTCGCGGTGCGCAGTTTCAGGACGAAAGTGCAGCTCCTCAGATCGAAGGTGTAGTGCGTGATGTCCCCGCTAACGGCCACCGGTGCCGGCCTAACATAGGCCTCCGCGGCGCGATAGCCGGGGGTTGCTTTTAGTGCCGGATCGGTGGTATCCATGAGCTTGGACCGGTTGCCGGAGCTGGGAGGATGGCTCGAAGTGGGGGATACGGTGGGAGCATCGTTGGTAAGTGTCTTCTTGAGATTGTTCGGCGTCACCGCCACGTCTTCAGAAAGCCGAGAATTAGACGACCCCGAGGACTCAACCTTGGGAGGGGGCACGGCAGAGATGGCTAGGGGTTTGTCGTCGAGGGAGTAGATCGAAAGGTCTTCTCCGTTCCACTGATCGCCCCATTGGTGAACATTCTACATTTCGAGGTCAGCATTGTGTGCTTTCTGCCTTGAGGCGTGCTTTGAGAAGAAGGCAAACTCACATTAGTGCAGTAGACCCATAGCGAATAGCCCTCCATCCTGCTGCCCTCGACAGCAAAGTGGTTCGCGTCCATGGCCGCACTCTGGCTGGAGTAATCTCCCGTCTTGTAGGCGTACTTGTCATCCATGTCATATGGGATGCCAAACTCCGTCAAGACGCAGGGGTGGTTGCCCATGTAGTCCAAGCCCTCTTTTCTCATCGCGGCCAGTTGGTCTCTGAAGCAATTCCGGATGGCAGTCTCACCGATTTTGATGCCGAATGCAGGTGTCAGATATCTTCCCCGGAGTATACCCAGCACGTCCACATTCCAAGTCCGGTTCCATTTCTTGGTCATTAGGGTTATGCCGTCGTAATAGTGTGGTGCATACACCATATTCGGGTCGTCGTCCACGGTCCCCTTGATGCTGGGCGGCAGCTCCAGCACTGGTGGCTGGCACAGCATTATCGCCTCGGGGTGATGTGTCCGTACCATGTCCCGATACTTCCTGTAGAAGTCCATGAACCAGTTGTTGGTGAAGTATGGATAATTCGCGACCGCCCCGTTCTTCGGATCGTTCGCGAAGTAGTCCTTGCGCAGCAGCGTGTCTGAGCTGGGATCCCAGACCCCGTGCTGCGCCCATATACACTCTCCCAGCTTCCAACCAGGATCGCGCTTCCAACCGTACCGCGAATCATCATAGTCAGCAGGCAGCCAGGTGATCTCGCCACGAGGATCAATCAGCGTGCTGCCGACCTTGTAAGGGCCCAGCCCGCCCATGTCCCACGTGTCAACCTCACAGGCGCGACCGGACCCGGTAAGAATGGCCTGCCAGATGGTCGGGCACGTTCCCTTCTTGAGCGCCTGCTCCTTGGGGATGACACTCATGTCTTCAAGCCCGATCATGCCCCGTGCCGGCTCGTTCATGCTCTCCCACCCAAAGACGATCTCGTTGAACACGTCGCCGGCATCTTTTATCCTCTTTGCCAGGTGTTCCAAGGCCTTGAAGAAGTGGCCTTGTAGGTAGTCTTGAATATTTACGCCGTCCACGATGCACTTGGGTGCAAACTCCCTCCCCGCGAAGAATATTGTGAACATGGTCGCAACGGCAAGACGGTTGTAATTGGTTGACCATATCATCTTGGGGAACTTCTCGGGCTCTGGATAAGTATTGTGCACGATGGCTGACTCCGTGGCGGCGAAGGATTGCGGGTTCAGGCCGGCGAGGTACAGCGTCCACATCGGGGCGCCAGAGCCGCCAGAGAACCTCGACCACTTTGCGGAGCAATAAGTTAGCCTCTTTGCCAGGTCGAACTGCGACAGTCAAGGTCGAACATACCACGTCCTGGTGGGGATCCATGTACACAAAGAAGCCATAGTCCTTGGCTGTCCTCAACACTTCAATCGTATGACTTATCCACTCCTCGTCATATATTCCAGGACCCCTGGCCTCGATGGCCTCCCAGGTAAAGATATATCGTATCGTGTTATAGCCGAAACGCCTCAGCCTCGCAAAGTGAGCGTGGGCATCCTCCTTTGTGAATGGTCTCTTGTGGAAAGTAACATTGTCTCCGTCGAAGAAGTCGTCGGAGACCTGCGAGGGCTGGTCGAAGGGCTCGCTGGGGTATTTGGCATCCCCGGCAACATTGATACCACGGAGGATGACCTGCCGGCCGGAGGCATCGACAAATTTGCCCTGCTCAATGAGAAGACGAAGTGGGGCCATGGTGGCAGGACGGGGCCGGAGACGGGTACGGGGTTGATGAATGGACGCAAGCCGCCGCTCCGCAGAACCGAGCGATTGGAGCTGCTGAGGTCATGCAGGAACGGAAGGGCCAGCTGCGGACGGAACGCGGACTCGGACACGGGCTCGATCGCTTCAGCAGTGGTCGGTCAGGCTTGAATCGATGCGAATGGCCAATGGAGCAGAGATGTTGGGCTGTGATGGAGTCTTGGTCAGTCAGTCGGCTGCCGCAATAGACTACAGGCAGACGGGGCGTCGGCCGATTCAAGCTCCGGCTCTCGATGACGTTGTTTGGAGGAGGGTTCAGAACGCTCGAGCTCGGGACGGGCTTCCGTGTCACAGGGCTGGGCGCCTCCTGGTGGAAGTCTGGTGTCCTTCTTCAGCCGTGCGACTCGGCGAGGATTCGTTCGATAGTGAGGTGATTTTCTCTGATTCTCTGAGCCATAGCAACCGCCATTCATTAATCTAGCGATGGATCTACTGACAGGTGCACACGGTAGAACACCACTACATTCCGCCGCATGTGACGTCGCTGCCGAAGATTTGCCGCTTCGACAATGCAACGTCCTCTCGCAGGCCCCGAGCCCCCGAGCCCCGCCTCTGCTTGCAGCTAACGGCCAGGCGTGCTCAGGCTCTCGGTGCTGCGTAGCTGCTAGGTACCTGGGTACGTTCAGGTGGTAGTGCACGCTATCTAGGTACCTAGGTACCTGGACTATCAGTTATCTATAGTGGAGATTGGGGAACCAACGCGCGCTATCAAGTCGCGTTGCACGGCTGCATCGTTGCACCTGTTCCCGAGTACCCGGGTACATGTGTCAGGCACTCAACGCGTCCAGACGCGTCTCACTGTCGACTTTTGATCCTGCGTTCTACACGCTACAACCGCCGCACCACCTCGGGGACAGATAGAGGCTCCCAAGCAGACCATCTTCTTGTTGAACTGTGTATAATTCCACTTTTGAACACATTCTGCAGCCACCATGCCTCATTCCACGTCTCCGGCATCCACTCCTCCTGTGGCCACGCCGACCAGCGAGGACGAGATGGAGCAAATGGAACAGGACTCGCCAGTCAAGAATGAGGCCCAGCCAGACGAGAGCAACACGGAGATCACAATGGCCGAGGTGAACGCCCTGCGCCTAGAGGAGGAGCCAAAGAAGGAGGTCAAACTAGACGACTTGTTCGCAGATGTCGACTCAGACGACGACGAATTCCCAAGCACAGGCAGACCGACCCAGAGCCAGGTGCCGCCGACAAGCTCTCCCGACCTGGACTCATCTGGCACGCCGGAGTCAGTATTATCGTAGCCCACCACAACGTGTATTGCCAAGGCTGACACAGCTCCCTCAGTAATGGCGCCCCGGTCAAGGCCAGCGCGAGCGACCCCGAGGTCATGCGCAGCTTCTACCAACGTCTCTTCCCCTGGCGGCATCTGTTCCAATGGCTGAACCATAGCCCCACACCAACCAACGACTTTGCCCACCGAGAGTTTGCCTTTACGTTACAGAACGATGCCTACTTGCGATATCAGTCATTCCAGACGGCAGATCTGTACGCGTCCCGTTTCAAGATCCGTTGGTGATGTGACGACTGCTGACACTCCTACAGCATCCGCAAAGACGTCCTGCGCCTTCTTCCTTCACGTTTCGAGATCGGCCCCGTCTACACCACCAACCCGCGCGACCGCAAACAGCTCAAGAACCTGTCCGCCTTCCGACCCCTGGCGAAAGAGCTCTGCTTCGATATCGATCTGACGGATTACGACGACATCCGTACGTGCTGCGACAAGGCGAACATTTGCATCAAGTGTTGGCAGTTCATCACAATGGCTATCCAGGTGGTCGACAAGGCTCTGCGCGACGATTTCGGCTTCCAGCACATCATGTGGGTCTACTCGGGCCGACGTGGTGCGCACGCCTGGGTCTGCGACAGGAAGGCGCGGACCATGGAGGACCAGAAGAGGAGGGCTGTGGCAGGATACCTGGAGGTGCTCAAAGGTGGCGCGCAGAGTGGCAAGAAGGTGAACGTCAGGAGACCGTTGCACCCGCATTTGACGTGAGTCCTGTTACGCGCAACTAGACCTACAACCGCGCAAGCTGACATTAATCGCAGACGGAGCCTGGACATCCTGGCGCCGCACTTTGCAGAGGACGTCCTTGAGAAGCAGGACCCATGGGACACAGACGAGCGGGCAGAGAAGCTCCTGCAACTGTTGCCAGACAAGACCCTCAACGACTCCCTGCGAAGGAAGTGGGCGTCTTCGCCAGGGCGGTCCTCTACGTCCAAGTGGGCCGATATTGATGCCATCACCAAGGCCGGAGGCGCGGGCAAGAACCTCGACACAAGAGATCTCCTGGCGGCGAAGCAGGACATCGTGCTGGAGTACACATACCCCAGGCTCGATATCGAGGTCAGCAAGAAGCTGAACCATTTGCTCAAGTCCCCGTTCGTTGTGCACCCCGGCACCGGGAGGGTCTGTGTGCCCATTGATACGCGACCGGGCAAGCTGGAGGAGTTCGACCCCACGGCTGTGCCGACGGTGCAAACCCTGCTGGGGGAGATTGACGCGTGGGCAGAGGAGGAGGGCGCAGGAGAGGAGAAGGCCAGCATTCAAGACTGGGAGAAGACCAGCCTCAAGCCGTATATCGAGCAGTTCAGGACCTTTGTCAACGCATTGTTAAAGGATGAGAGGGGGGACGTCAAGGTGAAGCGGGAGCGGGAGGAGCCGGAGTCGATGGAGTTCTGATCGCTCTCTGGTGGCATTGAAGTGTTTGATGACGTGAGTCGAGGCAGGGAAACTACGCGACAGCAGCCACGCTGCCACATGGGCGGCGACGATTGGGAACTGGAGGCACAAACTGGCTGGCGTTCGGTATAATTCTGGATTCTATGTGGTCATATTTTCCGTCCATCCGTCCTAGCCCAAGGCTGGGCGAGATCAACAATGTTTGCGCCGGCGTGACGGGCGCGATGTCTATTGGTGCGCATCTTCTGCGCTGGCCACCGCGCCAGCATCCCCAGAGTTTCCCCAGACTGTCACTGGCTGCGACCCCTGAATCCCGGCCCATGCCCACCTCGGATGCGACCTTCTCCAATGCTCGCCTAGCCTCTCCAACTCGCCCGCCCGCATTTCCCCCATCAGCGAGAAACGCCTCGGCACTATGTGCTAGGGAAACTCTTGCTATAGCGCGCGAGAGAGTCATTGACGGCCTGGTCTTTGCGCGGCGAGGGAACTCAATGCGGCCAGGCATCCACTGCGCGAGATACACCGAGGGCTGATTATGCGGGGCACCCTGTCCCAGTCAGGAACGTGGGTTCCGACGGGCGCGTGCATGATGCCATCATGGGCAAAAGGCAGGCGAATGAGTGCCGTGCGCCAGCCCATCTATATAAGAATGAGAGGTTCGCGCCCCGACCGAAGTGTGTGCTCGTGATCTGGCAAGAAGGTTGCATTTGCGGTTTTCTCCTGACGATCCTGTCTTAATTCCTATTCAGAGGTAGCAATCCGTCCTACCCTGTATATCCTTCAAGATGGCGTCCCTCAAGCCCATCGCCCTCTTCTCATCCCTCCTCTCCCTCGCCCAGGCAAGCCCCCTGCACCACCCGCGGGATGAGGTCACGACGTTCGAGAACAACGTGGTCTTCGTGCCGCCCTCAGACTACACGGACCCGCGAGTCCTCTACCCGCGCACCGCAGAGCTCACGCTCAACGACAATGTGCTCCTCGGGACTTGGGAGAACTACTCGCCCGAGCCGCCGCTGGTCTACTTCCCCATCTACAAGTCGTGCGACCACGGCGTGACGTGGGAGCACATCTCCAACGTGACAGACGACGTCAACGGGTGGGGGCTGAGGTACCAGCCCTACATCTACGAGCTGCCCGTCGACTTTGGCGGGTACAAGGCCGGCACGGTGCTGGTGGCCGGCAACAGCATCCCGACCGACCTGAGCGAGACCAAGATCGACGTGTACGCGAGCACGGATGCCGGGTACACGTGGGAGTTTGTGAGCAGCGTCGCCAGGGGAGGCGAGGCGCTGCCCAACAACGGGCTGACGCCCATCTGGGAGCCATATATCGAGTAAGTTCAGACCCCATGCTCCCCGACTACACGGCTCGGGCTAACGGCCGTCACCAGGGTCTTCGAGGACCTGCTCGTCCTGTACTACTCGGACCAGCGCGACCCGGACCACGGCCAGAAGCTCCTCCACCAGACGACGACGGACCTGCTCACCTGGGCCGACCCGGTCGACGACGTCGCCTACGACGAGTACACGGACCGCCCGGGCATGACGACCATCGCCCAGCTGCCGTCCGGCGACTACATCCTCACGTACGAGTGGGGCCACGACTTCAACGGCAGCTACTCCTTCCCCGTGACGTACCGCATCAACGCGAACCCGCTCGACTTTGACAACAGCGAGCCCGTCGGCATCGTCGCCACCAACACGGGCACCACCCCGACGGGCTCCCCCTACGTCGTCTGGAGCAGCGTCGGCGGCGAGAACGGCACCATCATCGTCAGCTGCGGCAACCTCGGCTCCGTCTTTACCAACCAGGCCCTCGGCGCCCCCGACCAGTGGTACGAGCGCCAGACCCCGCAGCCCGCCGCGTACACGCGCCACCTCCGCGTCTTTGCCGAGGACCCGGACAAGCTGCTTATCAACGGCGCCGGCAAGCTGCCCCCGTCGACCACCAACGAGGTGTCTCTGTCGGTTGTTTCCATCGAGGGTCTTCTCTCGTCGTGAGAGGACAGAGCTAAGGGTCGAAGGAGGCGGTGGCTCACTTGTAAATATGACTGTAAATAGAATTCAAGTGCACCATAATGAATTGTGTGCTCATAATCTTTTTTTTTATGTGTGTGCAATCGTTTGAAAACTGCGACTGATTTTGGCGCGGCCGTGACTTTGAGTCAGTCTGGTCTAAGCCCATGGGTTGAAGTGTCTGCCGATGATGCACATGCAGGCCAGCGTGCTATGCCGTAGCCTCGTTGGAATCCTCTCCCTGCTTTTCGCCTTGTTGGTTTTCTGTTTGGTTCAGCTCGTCTGGCCTCTCGCTCTGCCCAGCCTCGACCTCAGCACCCTTGCCATCCTCCTCATCTCCCTCCTCACCGTCCACACCCTTCAGCTTGCCGCCCTTCCGTTTCGGGATGACCTCCTGGAACGCCTTGCCCCAGTCACCGGTCTCGAGCCACTTAGACATGATCTCGACCACGTGGTTCGTCGCGAGGACCTGCCGGCTCGCCATCTGCATGTACTCGCCGATCGGCAGCTTGGCGGTCCGGATGCCCCTCCCCTCGGCGCGCTTTTGGCACAGGAGCTTCTCCCTGTTGCGGTCGACGATCCCGCCGATCACGTAGCTCGTGTTCGGCTCGAGCTTTTCGAGGACATTTGGGGAGTCGGCGGAGAGGTAGACGACAGAGTCGGTCGTAAACTCCGGGGTGGGCGCGGCCGCTTTCTCCGCCGGTGTCTCGACCTTTGGAGCATCCTCCCCCCCTTCCGTGGGCTTTTCTTTCTCCGTGTTTGGCTGCTCCCCGCCCAGCGCAGGACATAACCTGCCACTCCTGGGGCCGTGCATGATGTCCCAAGCGGTCTTGCCCGCCTCCACAAAGTCGTGGTCGACGAATCGCACGCCCTTGTAGTTGAGGTGCGTGTTCTGCATCACCGTCTCGAACCTCTCTTTCAGGAAGCCGCCCCACGAGCTGACCACTATATGCGCCGGGTACTGGCCAGCCCTGTTCATGGCGTAGCACCTCGTGATCTGGGCCCCCATTGATATGAGCTCGGGCTCGCGCATGTACTTCTCGAAGTCGCAGTCTATGATGAAGGCCACGGGCACGACCATCTTCGGCTTGGGCTCCTTCTGATCGGCGGCCACGATCTGTTTTAGGGCCTCGCTCTTGTCGATGCCCTGTTCCTCTGCGAGCTTGGTTGCCTTCTCGTCGCGTTCGAGTCGTCTCCTGGCTGACTTCTCGTGTCGCTTGTCTTTTCGGGTTGCCTTGCGGTCTTCCTTTTTTTGCTCCCAGAGTTTTTGGCGCTTCAATTTCTTCAATTGGTTCTTTGAGATCTTTGGCTGCGCTGTTGCGCCGTCTGCCGGGTCGTCCGAGGGTTTCGACTCTGCATTGTCGTCTGCTGGTTCGTCCTCATTCTCTGCCTCGTCCTCTGCGTCGTCTCGTGCCCGTTTCCTCGGATTCGCCTCGGGGGATTTTGCTGAGGCGTCAGTCATGTTGGTGTCCAAGGTCTGTTCAGCCACGGCAACCGTGGCGTTGTCGTCGCCCTCCATTGTCACAGTTGTTGGTGCTGTTCTGCGCAGGTGGCACTGGATGTGGTTTGCGCTTTTGACTGAGACTGAGCGTAAAGACGGCGCCGTCGCGGGGTCCACTGGAACTTTTTGGGAGCAATGGGCGGCAGAATCCCACTGGAGCAGGCGGTGGGGAGCTTGGAGACTGGGGCTACCGGCTGATCTGTGGGGCTGCAGTGGTGGGTGGCAGCTTGGAGCTCGGAGCTTGGGCGGGACGTACCGCGCGACGAACTGGGCCGAGCCAGACTCGCCAGACAAGCTCTGCTGGATCGGCTGGATGCTTCGTCGATCGTGACTGTGGATGATGGACAGTATCACGGTGGTAGCGTATGCTGTCTTTGGCCCACACATGAGCATCAGTGCAGGGAGCTGCAGCAGACTCATGGCTCGACTACCGAAAGAGCATGATGCGTCTGGACACGGACGGTCTCACGAAGATGAGTTGTAAGGTGTTTGATGGTGTCGTGCTACTCTCAGTTCTCACCTATTAATTGGGGAAATTCGTGGTCCAAAATGTATGAGCTTTAAGAAAGGTGGTCGTGCATGTGTAGACGTGAAAGCTCGACAAGCCGAGGATGTGCTGCTGAACATTTATTCAAGTCCGTAGGGACGGACAACAGCGGGTGAGCAGGCACCATTCCCCATAGCCACAGTCATCATGTCGAGCCCACGCTTCGAAGACATCCCCATTTTGCATCGAAGCATCCCAATCATTGCAAACCCTATCCTCGAGCCGGATCCTCGTTTGGCACCGGAACACGATAGTCGAAGGCACAGCTCGGGATGAATTATAGGATTATTACTATGTAGATAACCTCACCAACCAGCTCAAGCACTAATGGAATGTGTATATCCAAATATTGACTAGACCGTGCAGAGGAAATGAAAGCACCAGGGTGAACCCTTACTTCATAGATATGGTCCAAGAACTTCCAGCGTGTGTTCCCAGATCTTGCCCTGCGCCCCCTCTCGGAGTCGAGACAAGACTTTCGCATTAAGAGTACAGTCGCACTTGTAACCGGCGAGGAACAACCCGTTGGCCTGCTTCTGCAGCGAATTCACGCCCGGTTTACCCTTCCATGGCACGCCACGACCACCAAAAGCAGCACTGGTGCTCTCAAACAGATGCCTCTGCCCAGACTCATCGTCGCTGAAGGAAAACAGGGCAATGAGGGGCTCAAGGAAGATCCAGAGCAGCCAGCTCAGGATCGAATTTGGATCACGTCCCCGTCTCACATTCCCCGTGTTGACCCACCCGGGGCACGAGTGGACGAAAGTCACATTGAGGTTCTCGCCTGCCAGCTTTTCCAGAGCCATCGTGTTCATGGCCGTGTAATGAATCCGGGCCTTCACGACGCTGAAATTGCCTGGTTTCTTGAGGTCTAGGTCCTCCACGTCGACGGCCGTAAACTCCATCCCGCCCGCCAGCACGCTGACGACCCTGGGGGCCTCGGCCGCCTCCAGGAGGGGCAGTAGCTGCAGGACGCAGAGCACCCGCGAGTAGTACTCGAGGACCTGGACGACCTCGAAGCCCTCGGCAGTCTCCCTGCGCGGGCCGAACGGCGCGTAGCCCGCGGTGAGGAACAGCAGGTCGACGCGTGTCTCCTTGCTCTTGATGACCTCGCAGACCCTCTTTGTCTCGGCTAGGAGCGAGATCTCGCCCTCAACCCAGATGACATCGGCTTTGGCGTTGGTGGCGCGCAGTTCCTGGATGAAGGCTTTTGAGCGCTCCTCGGAGCTCGGGCGCCCGACCAGGTAGATCCTCACGCTGGCTCCTGTGGCGACCAGGGCCCTGATCGTAAGTTGTCCGATGCCTGATGTGCCACCGACGAAGACGGCCACACGCGGCGCCGTGGCGTCGTTGATTAGTGCGTTTGAAGCTTGTACTTCTGTATAAGAGACCATTGCAAATGGTGGTAACGAAGGCAGATAGGGTTCTTCTTGGAGATATGGATTGGAGAGTAGGCTGGAAATTACCAAATACAGGAGGAAAGGTCTACCAGATATTCACCATTTTATGTCATTCAGTGCTCGCTCACAATGATGCAGAATGATATATCAACCCAAAAGTGTCCGAAGCGGCAGGGTTCGGGCTGTTTTTGGGCCGTTGATGGCGTCCACAGCATCATCCTCCTGCTGCCTGGTGCTGGCCGTGTAAGAGAAGGATTGGTCGGCTTGACCCAGTCGGGTTGAAGATGGAGAGTTCCATGGCGGAGGAATTGAATGTGTATCTTGGGTTACGTGTGGTTGAGGAGTGCCTTACGAAAACAGTGAGGCATGATCATGATGTACACAGGTACCCACACCCCGGGTTCTGGGGACCCTGGACCCCGGCAGCCCCACTGAAACTTAATGGAGTCGCGTCGCGGTACGCGTTGAGTGCTTGATGCTCTGCAGCGACCGAGCTTCCAAATAATGCACCTTCTCGACTCCAGACTCTCACCACATGTGCTTTCGCCTTTGTTGACCAAGACGTGATTGACGGCGGTCGGCAATTCGTCTCTCTTTTTCTAGTCTGTCAAGTCCCAGAGTCGCTCAACATGTCTTCCAGACCAGAATTGAAGGTTCGCCCTCCACTTGCTCCCTCCCAACTTGGAAATACGGATTTTAACCGTGAAGTTCTCCCAGGTCGACGACGAGCACGGGTTTATCCGCTTCTTCAAGTCCCTACCCACAGTCAGCGATGAGACTGTCCGAATATTCGACCGAGGCGACTGGTACACTGCACACGGCGACGATGCCAACTTCATTGCCCGAACCGTCTACAAGACCACCTCCGTGGTCCGCCAGCTGGGCAAGAATGACCACACTGGCCTGGAGTCAGTGACCATGACCGTCACTGTCTTCCGGCAATTCCTCCGAGAGGCACTCTTCAAGCTTGGAAAGCGGGTCGAGATATGGTCAAGCGTTGGGGGCCGCATGAACTGGAAGATCGCCAAGCAAGCCTCACCAGGAAACCTCCAAGACGTGGAGGAAGATCTGGGAGGCCAATTCGACGGCGCGCCCATGATCATGGCCGTCAAGTTCTCGGCAAAGGCCAGCGAGGCCAGAAGCGTCGGTGTGTGCTTCGCGGACGCCAGTGTTCGCGAACTAGGGGTCAGCGAGTTCCTAGACAACGACCTGTACTCTAACTTCGAAGCCCTCCTGATCCAGCTCGGAGTAAAGGAGTGCCTGATACAGTTTGACAAGAGTGACAAGGACAAGGACCCCGAGCTGGCCAAGATAAAGCAGATCATCAACAATTGTGGCATTGCAATGTCGGAGCGGTCCGCGGCGGACTTCGGGACCAAGGATATTGAGCAAGACCTAGCAAGAATACTGAAAGACGACCGTTCCACCTCGATGCTGCCGCAGACAGAATTGAAGCTGGCCATGGGATCTGCCGCGGCGCTGATCAAATACCTCGCGGTTCTTCAGGACCCCTCCAACTTCGGGCAGTATCAGCTATATCAACACGACCTGTCACAGTTCATGAAGTTGGATGCTGCTGCCCTGAAGGCACTGAACCTGATGCCTGGAGCGCGAGACGGTTCCAAGACGATGAGCCTGTACGGACTGTTAAACCACTGCAAGACGCCGGTGGGCAGCCGGCTGCTGTCCCAGTGGCTCAAGCAGCCCCTCATGAACAAGGATGAGATCGAGAAGCGGCAGCAGCTGGTCGAGGCTTTCGTCAACGACACCGAGCTTCGACAGATAATGCAGGAGGAGCATCTCAGGTCCGTGCCTGACCTGTACCGGCTGGCGAAGAAGCTGCAGCGGAACAAGGCCAACCTCGAAGATGTTGTGAGGGCGTACCAAGTAATAATTCGGCTGCCCGGGTTCATCGGCACATTCGAAGCAGTCATGGACGAGGCGTACCGCGACCCCCTGGACGCCGCCTACACCACCAAACTGCGTGAGCTTTCCGATAGTCTCGTCAAGCTGCAGGAGATGGTGGAGACGACGGTGGACCTCGACGCGATGGACCAGCACGAGTTCAAGATCAAGCCCGAGTTCGACGACAACCTACGGGTCATAAGCAAGAAGCTGGAACGTCTACGGAATGACATGAACAAGGAATTCGTGGACGCGGCGAACAACCTCGGCCAGGAGCAGGACAAGAAAATCTTCCTTGAGAACCACAAAGTGCACGGATGGTGCATGCGACTTACCCGGGCTGAGGCGGGATGCATCCGCAACAAGAAAGAGTACAAGGAGTGCTCAACGCAGAAGAACGGCGTCTACTTCACCACGAACACTCTTCTCAGCGTTCGCCGCGAATTTGACCAGCTGTCGCAAAACTACAACCGTACACAGAGTGGCCTGGTCAATGAGGTTGTCGGCGTTGCGGCATCATACTGCCCAGTCCTCGAGAGGCTGGCTGGTGTCCTCGCACACCTGGACGTCATTGTGTCTTTTGCCCACTGCTCTGCACACGCCCCGATTTCGTATGTCCGGCCCACGGTACATGAGCGCGGACAGGGTCAGACGATCCTGAAGGAGGCCCGCCACCCGTGCATGGAGATGCAGGACGACGTGCAGTTCATCACCAACGACGTGGAGCTCACGCGGGACAAGTCCTCGTTCCTGATCATCACGGGACCAAACATGGGCGGCAAGTCTACATATATCCGCCAGATCGGCGTGATTGCCCTGATGGCCCAGGTCGGCTGCTTCGTGCCGTGCAGCGAGGCAGAGCTGACCCTGTTCGACTCCATCCTCGCGCGGGTGGGCGCGAGCGACTCCCAGCTCAAGGGCGTCTCGACCTTCATGGCCGAGATGCTGGAGACGGCCAACATCCTCAAGTCGGCGACGGCCGAGTCCCTGATCATCATCGACGAGCTGGGCCGCGGCACGTCGACCTACGACGGGTTCGGGCTGGCGTGGGCGATATCCGAGCACATCGTCAAGGAGATCGGCTGCTTCGCCATGTTCGCGACGCACTTCCACGAGCTCACGGCCCTTGCGGAGCAGTACCCCCAGGTCACGAACCTGCACGTCGCGGCGCACATCAGCGGCACGGGCGGGGACAAGGACAGCAAGAGGGAGGTGACGCTGCTGTACAAGGTCGAGCCTGGCATCTGTGACCAGAGCTTCGGGATCCACGTCGCGGAGCTGGTGCGCTTCCCGGACAAGGTGGTCCGCATGGCGAAGCGCAAGGCGGACGAGCTGGAGGACTTCACTACCAAGCACGAGGAGGGCGCGGTGGGCAAGTACAGCAAGGAGGACGTGGAGGAGGGGAGCGCGATGCTCAAGGAGGTGCTCGTGCGCTGGAAGGAGCAGGTGCAGGGCGGGGAGATGAGCAAGGACGAGATGGTGGCCAAGCTGAGGGAGCTGGTCAAGGCTGATGCGAGGCTGACCAAGAACCCGTTCTTTGAGAGCGTCCAGGCCTTGTGATCTGGGCTGGCCTGGCAGGTGAGATGCTTGAATGCTGTATTTTGACATGGGACATGGATGGAAGGACATAATGTCTGGCTCTGGCGTTTGAAGGCTAGTGGATAGGGATTACTCATCTACTGTTCAGTAGACGAGCTTTGCAATGGGAACATTAATTTGCCTGTAGCCCCTGGGCCAGCAACGGTGAACAACAAAAACACAACCACTCTACTGAGGCAATTCGGTAGGGTTTCGCGCTTCCGTGGTGTAATTTGGATAGACACCTTGCGAGTCAGTGCAAGTAGGCGGGCCGACGGGTAGGTTTGGACTCGAAACAACGTTTTGTCGACTAATGTGCACCGTCATGCGCTTATTCTTTCGAGGATATTGGATTCATCTATTATCGACACGTCGGTGAAAATACGTTTCGGCAACAACAGTGATGCCCCATCCCGGGCCGAGCCCAGACGTTGTGACCTCGCGGGGGACCAGCTTCAGTACCGACGCGACATTGTTGCGCCATTGTCAGTCCGACCGTGGTAGCGAGGCGGCTGTATCCGTCTCTCGCTGATCCAAGATTGGCGCGCTCTTCGGAGCGGTACATGCGACTGTGCCTCCTCCTTGCAGTCAAGTGGTGCTGCCGATTGCGCGTCTCGATGCGACTAAGCAGGCATGCGAAATGACAACCCCATCCAGGCAGCCAGGATGGGGAGAACATGACTTCAGTTGACGAATTTGAGCCGCCTCTTCCCAGCCTAGCCCCCGCCCTGGCAGCCCCTGATATCAAACCCTGTTCTGAAGAGGGCTGCTGCACACCACCCTCCAGCTCCCACACGGTGACCGGCCAGCCCTGGCGAGATGCCGACACTACCGATTCGCCTCATGCTCGACGGTTTTCAGATCATCCACCAGTAGGAGCAGGCCGTCCCGCACCATCCTTTCTCGGGTCCAACGTCCTCCTTTCCCCTCAAGCATTGGAAAGGGTGGTCAACATGTCGCCTCGCAGCTCGACGGACGAAACAAAACGATCGGCAAGGGGGGTCCAGAAGTCAAGCTTCCGCGAAGCTTTGCCCAGACGGGATCCATCGTGGGTCCCAGCACCACGGGACGACCACTCACCTGTCTCTCTGGGCCTCCAGCACCTCCTGGGCTGCACCCACCAGGACCCAGCTGCGGAAATTGACGATTGCTTAGCCGATGCTTGACCCCAAGCTCCCTCCACGCTCGAATCCACGCTCGACAGTGTCTCGTTGCCGCCTCGCCAGACCTTGTCCCGGTCCGCAGACATCGCACGCCCCTCGATGGTAGGACAGGCCTGACAGCCTGGGAGCAGCAGTGCCTCTTTCCAGCTCGTTGTTCATTGTCCTCGGACCGCCTTCCGAGACGTCCTGGGGTCATGCCTCCCTCACAATCTATCTCAACCCGATCTACAGAGCCCACCTCCAACAAACCGTCATGCTCGATGCCAGAAACGGGATGTGGGTCAAGTGGTCCTCACTCCCATCTCCGACCCCTGTCTCCTGCGCCATGTGGACATCGAGAGGAGGTCCAGATGCGTGCCTGGAATGGTGGCCGAGAGACCGACAGACATTCTAGCCAACAGGCTGTATAAGTACAAAGGTGATATCCATCGCTCATCTCCCTCTTCTATGTTCCTATGCAGTTGTAAGCCAGGTCTTGAGACTGTTGTTGTCGTTCTTTTCCCTGTACATCCCCCCTTCAGTCAATTTATCGGCTTGCAGAGCAAGTTCGTGCTGTACATATCCAAGCCTGAAGACTGCTTCACATCCGAGACGGCATACACCCACGCCCAGCCATCATGAAGTCCTTCATCTTCGCAGCTGCTGCGGCTCCAGCCGTGCTTGCTGCTTGCACCAGCGCGGCCGCCGTCTCCTCCAGGCCTGCCGGTGCCTCGTCCGGTGCTGCTGCCGCAACAACGGCCGCGCCGACTGCGACCAGTGCTGCCGTGACGGGCAACGGCGGGACGACATGCACAGTCACTGCTGCAGCCGACGTCGCCTCGGCCGTCGCCTCGTGCTCCAACATCCTCCTGGACAACCTCTCCATGCCCGCCTCGTCGACCCTAGACCTCCAGAAGCTGCAGCCAAGTGCCGTCGTCACCTTTGGCGGGAAGACGACCTTTGGAACCACGGCAGATGAAGACTTTGATCCTATCGTCGTGTCCGGTGACCACATCACCCTGACCGGCGCCCCTGGCCACGTCATTGACGGCAACGGGCAGGCGTACTGGGACGGCGAGGGCAGCAACGGAGGCGGCAAGAAGCCGGACCACTTCTTTGTTGTCAAGAAAACCACCTACGCGACCATCGACGGCCTCAACATCCAGAACTGGCCCACGCACTGCTTCTACATGACGGGCAACCAGCACCTCACGGCCCAGAACATCCTGCTGAACAACACGGCCGGGGACGCGCCCAACTCGGCGTCCGGGTCCAAGGCCGCGGCACACAACTCGGACGGCTTCGACATCGGCGCCTCGGACTACGTCACGCTGAGCGACATCCAGGTGTACAACCAGGACGACTGCGTGGCCGTCACCTCGGGGACGCAGATCACCATCTCCAGGGCCTTCTGCTCGGGCGGCCACGGCCTCTCCATCGGGTCCATCGGCGGCAAGTCCAACAACACGGTGGACACGGTGCTCTTCGAGGACTCGGAGCTGGTCAACAGCTCCAACGGCGTGCGCATCAAGTCCAACAGCGGCACCACCGGCTCGGTGGCCAACGTCACCTACCGCAACATCAAGATGTCGGGCATCTCCGACTACGGCCTCGACATCCAGCAGGACTACCTCAACGGCGGGCCGACGGGAACGCCCACCAACGGCGTCAAGATCTCGGCCATCACCTTCGACAACGTCACCGGCACCGTCGAGTCTGACGCCTACAACTACTACATCCTCTGCGGCGACGGCTCCTGCAGCGACTTCACCTTCACCGATGTCGACATCACCGGCGGTAAGGAGAGCTGCAACTTCCCCACTGACACCTGCCTTGCCTCGGCATAGGAGGTGGACCTGTGTGAAAGGATGATTCAATGTTTTTCTGAGCGCCCGAGACGTGTGGAATGACGCAAGCGTGCATATATGAGTTCATGTATATAGTTTCTTCTCAGGATCTCCTGAAGCAAATTAAGAACACCGCCAACGGGGGGCGCACTTCCCTACGATACTATTCCTGTGATGCTCCTTGCTTTCTGTGGTGAACGTGCTCCGCTCGGCCTCACCCTATGCCTTCGTCAGATGGTATTGTAATTGAGGCAGTTGCGTACTCTTTCGTTGACTATCCACTCACCTAATAGCTATGGTTTCCGTCCTGTGTACAGCTAGCTCTTTGTCAATGTAAGGCAAGAGTGATAGTAAAGTAGTACCAATTTAGGCAAATTCAGATGGCACTCGTGGATTCTCGACTTGGGCAATTTCGGTCTGCCGGCATACAGAAACATGGAGACTGACCCAACAAGGCTCTAGCAGCAACTTCAACCCGACATCACGAGCCCAACCACAGTGTCAAGGTACAAAATCCTCAAATCCTCAACTCTCGTCGAGCTTGATGACCATCTTACCGAATTTGTCCCCCTTCAACATCCTCACGAGCGCCTCCGGGGCCTTATCGATCCCCGCGACAACTTCTTCCCTGAACTTAATCTTGCCCTCTTTGAGCCAAGTGACCATGTCGGTCGAGAAGGAGCCCATATACTTTGCGATCAGGGGCGGATCCGAGCACACGAACCCATTGATGGTCAGGCGCTTGAGGAAGATGTTCATTCCGGTCCGGATGCCGTACTTCTCCTCTTCTGGCTGGTTGACTGTGTGCCATGTCAGCATCCTGTAGCACCACAGCCACTTGTGTCAAGACCGTGCAGTGGCGATTAGAAACACCCAGGGTCATACATACAGACAGAGATCATGCCGCTAGACACGATATTCCCAAAATCCTTCATCCGCGTCAGCCCAACCTCGAGCTGCTCGCCACCAACGTTGTCGTAGTAGACATCAACCCCCTCGGGCGCGAGCCTCGTCAGCGCATCAGCCGTCTTCTCAGACTTATAGTTCCAAGCAGCGTCGAATCCCAACTCGTTAACAACAAAATCAACCTTCTCGTCACTACCCGTGCTACCAATGACCTTCATCCCGTGCATCTTAGCCAGCTGCCCGACAATCTGGCCCACACCACCGCTCGCCGCCGAGATCCAGAGCGTCCTGCCGGCACGCGGCTCCCTGACAAACTCAAAGAAGCTAACATACGCCGACAGCCCAGCCACACCAAGCACGCCGAGCAGCGTCTCGGGCCGGATCTCCACCCCGGCCCCGGGCAGGTCCACCAAGCACCGCGCGAATGGCATCAGCTCGGCGGGGACGGCGGCGTGCTCCGCCGCCGTGGCCATGGCGAAGACGAGGTCGCCGGGCGCGAACCCCGGGGCGTCGGACCGCAGCACGGTCGAGATGGTCGTGACCACGGCCGGCTCGCCCTCGGCCCACGGGATCGAGTAGCTGCCCGTCGCCCCGGGGGCCCGCATCTGGTTGCGCTGGTACGGGTCCAGCGACAGGTGCGAGTTCCTGAGCGTCATCCCGCCCGGCGGGGGCGGCGCCGCCGGGTCGAACGGCCTGGTCTCCACCGCCAGGTGTTCGCCTGGCACTGGATAGTACGGCGTGTAACGCTTGTAGATCAGAGTCTTGTTCGGGTGCATTGTGGGTGGTTAGAGATGAATATGCAAAACGCTCTGCACCTGAGTGAGTCCTGAACTGAGGAAGAGGAAGTCCAGCGTTGACGGGAGAGGAGTGGTAAGTCGGCGCGAACATATCGTCTCAGGCACCATGGAAGGCTCTCAGCCAGCTTGGTCTCTGTCTCATGCATCCTGCTTGTCCTGGCACACGCGGGTGTTGGCTATTGGCCTCGAACCGTACGCAAGTGCTGACTTGCTTGCAACCCTACGATTGAAAATGAGCAGATCACCCCGTTTGTGATACTGAAGTGCAGTGTTTGTGCCCGTTTTATACGCCTGCTCATGTGTGAATGACGAGGCTACACTGCTGCGGTGCTGAGTCGTCAACCCCTCCTTTATGCAGGACGATGCAGTCATCCAGGGAACAACCGAGCCCACACAAACCGAGCATCTATATGCGAGCGGAAGGGCTTAGTAGACCTGGCCGTGGGGGCCGCCGGCTGCAGGAGGCGATGGTGTGTTGGGTCTGAACTGATTTCGTTGCCTCCAGCATCTTGTACCGGGCACGTCACAACTCATACAAAACCGTTCGAGCAGCATGCCGGGGTCGTACAGTCGTCAGCTGTCAATTACTAAACTACTACATACAGGTATTATGATGCCATAGTCCGCGTATACACCGGATGCCCGCCCATGCTAACTAATCAAAGGCCTGGCAACCAATAGAGCGAGTGGCGGCTGCGAGACCACACAGTGTCGTGAACACCGCTGCCTTATTCATCGATCATCATCAACTGCATGAGAAATTCACACCCTGGCCCTCTTCTTTGGGCTTTTCGGAGTGGGACTCGAGTTCATCAGCCGTCTGAACTTGTCCGCCGGGGTGGTAGACTCCGCAGCGCCCACCAAGTCGTCCTCAATATGTATTTCAATTGTCCTGTTTAGCGCCGGGCTGCTGTTGTTGTGACTCGACACATGCCGCTGAGAGGACCGGGTCACCAAGACCTCACCCCTGGCGTTCCAGATTTCTGTGATGCCGAAGGCGGCCGGGTCATCTTCAATCACCATGTCCTCGCTGCGTATATGGCCGAAGGCAAGAGCGCCACCGTAGGGGTCATCCTCTTTTGGATTGAATACATCGTCCAGGCTGAATACCTCTTCTCGCTTGCCGCGGCGTCTCTTGCGCAGCGCCTGCAAGCTGCTTGGCACTAGAGACTGCCCATCAGCCTTGGCCTTCGATTCTCGCAGGAAACGAAGCGCTTCTTCCTCTCCACTGAGTTCGAGGATGCTCATGAATTCATCAAGTAGATGCTCGGGGACGTGTCCATCATCTTCTGACTGAGTCGTTCCAGGAAGTTGAGCAGACTCTGCGGATTTGGCGGGTCGGGTCACTGAAGCAGACTGAGCAGGCCCAGTGTGCTGTGCGTGCTGCCACAGTTCCGCAAGAGACAACCCAAGGAGTTTCATTGCTTGTAACGTATGTCTCAACTTCTCGTCCGGCCATTGTGCATCTGCTGGGATCATCAACGCTGGCATTGATCTGTACTGTTGACGAAATTCTTGCATCTCTCCAACGGTGACTCCAGGAAGGCCAGTGTAAGGATGTCCCTGTTCTTGCTTGAGCATTATCTTGGTTGCTATCATGTAAACCTTCACATTCAAAACCGATTGATCCCCGAAGAGGGCGGTGAGTCGGCCATTCCGTATTTGTTCCGCCTCTGGAGTAGTTGCTCGTGGAAGGTCAGAACGGGACACGTCAGCTGCGAGATCGCCGGACTGAGCACTAGCATCTCCTCCTGTTGAATGAGGAGGAAGCTGGGATGGATGAGAGGGTCGGAAATCACGGCCGCTCTGCGAAAGGTCGCCTGTGTGCCTCGGTTGAGATGGACTCGCTCCAAGGTCTCCTAGCCCACTCCCAGTCGTATCCGGATCCCGCTCGACAGGCAGCATCGGGGCAAGAGTGTTCGGCCGCGGAGTCCCCCCGGGGGAGTGCGAAGGTAGCCAAGGGTTGGCTGGAGACTGGATGCTGTACGAAGCTGCCTCAGCATAAGACTGACCAGGTATCTGCGAGTATGACGGAGCTTGAAGAGGCCGGCCGCCATCAGCCGTTGAAGCAAGACCGTGGGGCATGAAGACATGGCCCGGATAGTTGGCAAATCCTTGATAGTGCGTTGGCTGCATGGGAGGGGGCGGAGCGGGCGGAAAGCCTGGCGGGGGCCCTAGAGAGGACTGGAGAGATGCAGCAGAGTACGGCAAAGATTGGTGAGGGTGGTGAGGCGGATACTGGGGGGGATACTGGGGGGGCACAGGCTGGTGAGGCAGATGCTGGTAAGGCAGATACTGGTGGGGCATATACTGGTGAGTCTGGGGCTGCAGAGGCCCAGCCTGATGAGCTGTATGCTGGACACTGCCGAAGGAAGGCTGTGCAGGTGGATTCAGCTGCGGCGGCCGAGCGTGCGGCAGGGCCCCGGAGCTTGGCCGTACCTGCTGGACACCCGAGGACCGCGTGTTATCGGCTCGAGGAGCCGTAGTAGTATTCTGGGGGCTGGCCGAGTCACCGGGGGAGAACAACATATTATCGTCCTCGCTCAGACGCTGTTCGTTGCCACGGCCCCTCTCTGGTGTCACTTCACCTTCGGACAGAGCTCCTCCATCCTCACAGTCATCCATGGGCATTGGATCACCATGTTCGACCGTGTTTGACATGGCGGCATCTGCGGCGGGACCTGTGTCTGGTTGTGCCCCGCCCTCGTCCAGCATGACAGAATCCGGAGGAAGACCCGCAGAGATGGATGGATCTTTGGTGCCCGCACGGAAAGCGTGCGTCTCGTCCCAACCTGGCCCGGGCGAGACAGGCGAACAAATAGGAGACAGTGACCCGATTGCCTCGTCTAGGATGCTCGGTGTGTGAGGCGTGCGCGTTGGCCCATCTGCCGAGATTGGATGCCCGGAGGGAGGAACGCCCCATATAACGCCTGGGCTGCCATCAGAGAATAAGTAGTCCAAAATCGAACCATCGAGCGGGACAGTGGAATCATCATGCGCGTTACTATTCGAGCCCTACTCGCGATGCTCTACATGTGACACCTCTGTCGCGTCCTGCATGTCGACGTCTACGCTCTGGATGACCTCGTCGGCAGCAGTGGCAACCTGCCCGCTAGGTGTGGCCGTGTTCCGCCCCGGAATCTTGACCAGTCGGCCGACCTGGTCCTCACGCACGTACGCCACGTAGTAGGGGCTGGCGCTATTGTTCAAGTCGTTCAGAACCTTGTCCTTGTCGGCATGGACCTCAACCCTCTCGTCATTGTAACTGCGCCACACGTTCTTTTCGAAGTCGAAAATCCATACCCAGTAGTGACCGGAGCCCAGGCCGCCGCCGTGGCAGATGACCGCGTGAAGGTGATAAGCGACATTCGTCAAGTCGGTGAACAGGGCGGATAGCTCCTGCCGGTCGCGCTGCCTGCTGTCCTCGTTGAACTGATCAAGGTGGCGGCGGGCGTCCGAGCTGAGGTCGGCCAGCGGCCGCACAGTTTCGCCGCCCATGGCGACATCGTCCCCGTGTGACCGACGCGGGCTGGGCAGGTTGCCCTGGTCGACAAACATCTTCTCAAGGTCGGGGTTCAGGATAGACACGTACTCCTCATCTTCGACCGTCATCATATCCCTCTCGAACGCGTCAAGGACTGTGTCGCTTGCATCGACAACGTCGTACCCTGCCTCTTTGACCTTGTCCTTGGCGTCCGCGGGCTTTGACCCAAGCTGCTCAAGCTGCGGTGGGCGGTCCAGTGCTTCGAGGTGGCGCTTCAGCTGCCAGCTGCGCTGCCGCTTCTTGAACAAATCCGAGTCGACGTCCCCGTCCATGTAGCGATCCAAGTACAGCTTTTCGGGTATCTCGACAACGTTGTTGTTCCTGCTGAGCTTCCCGTCCACATTTTGACTCCTCTGGATGTAGACGTGGAGGATCGGAGACGCCCGTGTGATGGAAGAGTAGGTCTCGTGGCCATCCTCCTGGAATTCCTGGTCAAAGTTGCTATCAAGCGCCTTGTAGAGGTCGATCTTCCCTTCGTTGGCAGGGAAGGCGGTCATCCACCTCGAGAGATCAGGCACAGATCTGAATTCAGACTGGGGCCTGCCCGTGTTGTTCATGTCGACCGTCCGGATCTTCTTGACGCTAGACCAGTAGAAGGTTTCCGTGATGATGTCCGTCTGCTTTCCTGTGTGCTCATCTGTGCCGTTCGGCTTGATGGCGGCATGAAGGTGCTCTAGAATGTTGCCCATGACTTCCTCGACGTCTTGTTGTTCGGTTCCGGTAACGCTGACGTCGTTGAGGGCGCCTGTGATCTTCTCCTGCACCGTGAGCGCCTGCTCTAGCTTGGCCTCCGTCGCAGGCGCAGTCGCACTCTCATCCGTGTTTCCCATCTTGGCATCAGGGACACCCGAGAGGCCCTGCTGGCGGTCCACAGATCGTCCGCGCCCATCCTCTTGCTCCTTGTCTTCGTCATCGAGCGCGACCCTCTGCTTGGCTGGCACGACCTGAGGGATATCCTTGTCATCTGTCGGATTTGGGGATTCGGTAACGTAGGTCTGATCGGCCTCCTCATCCCTCTGGTCAACCAGGGTCGACGAGCTGACGTTGCTGGCGGTATCAGCGTGCTCCGACACGGCGTTGACCGTCACGGTGGGCTGGGCCGATTGAGAAGGCGGCTTGGGCGAAGGCCTAGCGGGCAGAGGAGGTGGAGGAGGCAGGTCCGTGTTTGATGCGTCGGGGTTTGGCTGAGGACCTATCGCCGCCGTGGAAGCCTCCGCGGACTTGCCCCTGACAAGCTGGTCTGCAGTCTTCAGTGCGGCGAGTGCTAGGCGCTGCTGAGGCCTGATGGCGCTCTCGTTTGAGCTCTGCAGGTCCAGGAACAAGGACCGCATCTCCTCGACAAACTTGGCCGCCAGGAAGGCCTCGGCCTCGTCCAGGGCTGAACCGCTGCCTCCAAGGCGGCGGGTTCTGATGTTCTCTTCTGTCGGCTCCAGTTTGAACTCTTCCCAGTTCAGCACAACGCTGCGCACCGGCAAGACGGTATTGAAGTATTGGAGAAGACTGTTGAGGTAACAAGTGTTGCGGATGTTGACCAGGCCGACCGGAAGCGAGACGTCCAGCGCAGGTTTCGCGGCATTCTGAGAGGCGGGGCCCAGCGCGACCGTGATCGAGCTGTCGTCTGCCATCCACGGCTCGCCTGCCTCCTTCTCCAGATCTATGGCCAGGACCTCGAGCTCTGCGTGGTTGTTGTACTTCTTCGTCAATGATCTCAAGGCACCTGCCGCCAGTATGAGATCGATGCTCTTGTCCTGCGCCCGCCACGTTAGCTTGCTGTAAAAGAGCGGCCAGGAGGGCCAGGCAGGCAATACAAACCTCATGGACATTGGCCTGGACGTAGCTGGGGATAACATCCTGCACCGCCTCTTCCGGGATTCCCAGGAATGCCATGGCCTCTTCCGGTTCGAAGCGACAGACGAAGTGCACGATGTCAAGATCCTTCCTGTCCTTGCCGATGTGCAGCAGGTAGTTTCGAAGTGTCTTCCGCTCATGCTGGGAGGCCGACTTCAGCTTGTTCTCAAAGTTTTGGAGAACAGACTCGCTTCTGGCAGACTGTTCCGAATCGAGTGCCCTGTAGGCCTTATGCAGGGGGTCTGTCCCGGCCTCTCTTGCCGATCTCACTATGACGAGCGCCAGCTCCTCGCCTTCCAACCACTTCCTCAGCTCCGGGCTGACGGACTCCCTGTTCTGGCTGACGCGCCTCAGCGCCTCAAAGTAGAGCTCTCGGTTCGGGGGGTCGGTCTGGCCCTGGCAGGCGCAAGCGTACCAAAGCATGTTTTCGTGGATGTCGTTGTTGACGCCGAGCAAATCAAAATCAGCCGGGCTGTAGTCGCCGAAAGACTGTTTTGATTTGGTGTACTTGGCGTCGAGAAGGTCTTCCAGGACTTTTATGGTGTCTATCTGCGGGTTTACGGGCATCTCGATGGGTGCGACCAGCTTCTGGGGCAGGTTCTCCACCACGAGAAAGTAGAGATGTATCCGAACGATTTCATACCAGCCTCTCCTGCTCATCGGGTCAGTGAACACCGCGGGCGCGTCTTCGAGATGGGGCAGGACCAGGGACTGGTCGCCGTCCCCGTCCACCGTCTCAAACTCCAAAAAGTCGAAGAGGTCTTTGAACCTATCCCAGAAGCAGAGGGTGAAGAACTTGTTGCGATATGAGACCTTCTTCTCCGCGGTCTCGGGCCCCGATTTGAGGACGTCGCTGAGGTACTGCCACAGGTAGTGGGCCGGGAACAGTTTCGCGAGCTTGTCCGGAGACCTGAAGTCTTCGTACCGATCATGGTCTTCGGACCCCAGAAGCTCCTCTAACCTCCCCCTGACCGTGTCCCGATCAACCAGGGAGGCCTCCCATATCTCGGGGAGGCGGCGATCGCACACTTCGACATGGACAGACAGGTCGCAGCCGACGGCAGAGCAGTTGAAGCCTGCCATCACGGTGACGGGATACTGCTTGGTGTAGGTTGACGATCCATCCGAGATGACGCTAGGTACCAGGTGGTGCATGCGTTGGACGTTCTTGTCACACCGACGGCCGGGAGGGCACTTCAATATGATGGTGAAGGTCCTCTTGCATGTTCGGCACATGCAGACGGCGAGTATCTGGTCATGTTCTTCGGTCTTCCAGGCTGTAGTAGAGTCGATTGACTGACTCAGAACACGGTAGAGGTCATGGCGAGCAGGCTGTGCTGAGCCGAGATGTGCACATGGTGGTATGTTGACATCGCCAAGAGAGCCGTTGACAAGATCAGCAATCCATTTGGAAGCGAGACGGCCTTTGGTGGGTGCCAAAGAGTCAGCCGGAGCCACGCGGGCGAAAGTCAGAGGGGGACGGGGCACAACGCACCGGGTCTGCCGAGCTCCCTCTGCCTGGGTTGTTCGCCGGTAGCTGTGTCAATGTCTGAGTAGGCAGGGGGGCCTTGTGATCGGGTCTGGTGATGACCGTAGTTATACTCGCCCATCTTGGGTGAAGTGGAGTGGCTGTGGCCGCTGTGTCGAATGTCAGTCTTGCATGGACGCTTGCGAGGCAGCGGTGTACGGAGGACACCGTCTAGAATCTGCCTGCGTTTCCCCGAACTCATGGTGCAACGATGGCTATGGTTGAGAGTGTGGGTGCATGTGGGGTGGGCGGTCCGGGTTGCAGGCCGAATGAATGAATGAATGTACTGTACTGACTGCAAGGTGTTTCTATTCTGGGTGATGAGCTAAGTTGGGTGTCGATGCTGTCTCTCACCACGGCTCCGCCTGTTGGTGACGGCAGCGAGGAGAAAGCGTGCCGAGATGACCAGTCACGCCAGCTGTCCTTGGGTGTGAAGTTGATGATGGGGATGGACACTGGTGAGGGTCTAGGCTGGGAGTCTGGGATGGGAGTCTGAGATGGACGTCAGGGAAGTGCAAGAGCCGGGAAAGTGCAGCCACTGTATGTACGGAGTATGGGAATGTGCCTCGGCCCGTAAGTCGTGTGTGATGAAGGATGTAAGCTGCGAGGCAAGGCAAGCCCTCGTGAGTGTGAGAAGCCGATGATGGAGGTCGGGACGGTGGCGCTTGCCCCCAGAAACAGATGACAGACAGGGCCCTCTCACGAGGCGACAAGGCTGCGTCAGCTTGATTGGTGTCAGTGGGTGTCTACCACAGAAGGCGCCGACACAGGGATGACGGAACCTTGGGGACGGACCTCAGGAGCTCTGAGCTTCTGAAAGGTGGGGGTCCGTCCGCCTCTGGCCTGCAGTACTGCACGACAAGCTCCAGGGTACCACAGTACCCACCCTCGTGCCGGGAACGCGTCCAGCAGACGGGTACCTAGGTACTGGTGAAGGCAGATCACGTGCAGTCCTGCTGACTCACCCTGAAGTGCCAATTGGGTGCAGTCTATTGGGCATCTGGAAAGAAGCAGAGAGCTCCACCGTGAACCACCGACCGAGACGGAGAAGCTCCCACGCCCCAGCCAGACTCGAGCAGCCTCTTCCGACCGACCCTCCCGACGACCTCCACACGATCCTGCCCCCGAATCACCCTGAGAAATGGCGCCCCACGGTGACGATGACCACTACCACCCGGTCGATGCCCTCAAGGCCGGCATCCAGGGCGCCATGATCACCGGTGCCGCCGGTGTCTTCGCCGCCGGTATCAAGAACGCGACCAGGAAGCAGAACTACGGTGCACTGGGCGTCTTTACCCGCAGCGGCGGCACCATCTTCACCTTCAGTAAGCCGCCCCTCCGGCTCTTGAGAACCGAGCGCGCCCGCAACAATTGGCAAGTTCGCTGACGCCCGGGTCCTGCCATCTAGCTGCTGTCGGTGGTGTCTACGAGTTCGCCAGCAACGCAGCCGCCAACCTGCGCGAGAAGAAGGATCACTACAATGCGGGCATTGGAGGTTTCTTTGCTGGCTCTCTTCTCGGTATCCGAGGTAGGTCCACGTCCTGATTGGGAGAGGCGGATGGTGCAGAGGACTGATGCGCTGCCTTGCCTGCAGCCGGCCGAATGCCTGCCGTCCTCGGCTACGGCGCCCTCACCTCGGTCCTCCTCGCAGCTTTCGAGTACACAGGCGCAAGTCTCAAGGGAAAGAAGCCAGAGATAGAGGGGATGGACGAGTTCGAGAGGAAACAGCACCTGCGGACAAACAGGAGGCGGCCTGTAGAGGAAACAATAGCAGATATTGGGGAGGGACGAGGTAAGTGATGCTCATACTCCCCAAGCTGGACACCTCGACTGACACCTCAAAGGTATTCAACCACCAGGTTACGAGGAGCGGCGCCGAGAGAGACTGAGAGAGAAGTACGGAGTCGAGATCAACCCCGTGTCGGCACAGGCTTCATAGACAAGATGTTGCCTCTTCCGACCTGTAAATAATAGAACCCCTGACAGTCCGCATTGGGCGGACACTGACGACAGCCGAATGGAATTGAGATTTAGCCAATGCTGCTAGCTCTGCTGTGAGGCTATGTCTAGCTCTGTTCGATGTCTAGGCCTTTCGGGCAGTGACACTCGGTCCTCTCGTTTACTGACCTGACTTGGTAAGTCTCCGCCCTCCCCAGGCAAGAAACCTTCTCCGCTCCCACCAACATGATGACTTTCGAGGCTGTTTATGAATTTGTACTACACAAACATGTTTATCTTTGACCTAACTACATTGTTCAATTTTCCTGTCTGACACTATTCCCGGTCCTTAACATCCTGTCGGTTCCTGGTCTTGTCCCGGTCTAACATGAACAGCGTTCAGAGTCTTTCCATATGCCAGCTTCTTAACTTATTCTTCGTAAAGTAAGTGTCTCCTCCTTCCCGATCTTCCTCCTTCAATGATGATACTTGAGGCTGTTTATGATTCAAGATGATTCACTAAACTCACCTACATTGTTCAATATTTTATCCTGACCCCCTGCTCTACTTCAAATCATATGCATTCTCAGAATCTGAACCGTTTCCATGACTGACGAAACACAAAGCACAGCATACTATGACGGTGGGCATACCCAGCTGCGACATTGGCCATGCCGAGGCATCAAGAGTAAGTTGGTGATCACCCTTAGACAATTACCCTTCCCATCCTACATGATGACTACTGAGGCTGTTTATGATTTTACATGATTCATTAAAACTCACCTACATTGTTCTTTTTTATATTCTGATATACACTCCTACATCATATGCCATTCCTTCAGCAGGATCAGTAACCTGGGCTAACAGCGGGAAGAATCTAGCTCGGTCAAGGTTGGGTCAAATCCAAGGCCCTTTCAATACATGCATCGAGATGGAGTATCTCGTTGTGTCAAGGTCTACTGTCCGGCATCGCAAGCTAGACACAAAAGGCACGGTAAGGCTGGACAGACCTCACCTTGGACTACATGGATGCATGGGATAGGCCGGGAGGTTGACCTCGCAGGGCCACGTCGCTGGGTGAATTCGTTGGGCATGCATTTGCATGGAGCCATGCTCGTTTTGCAGGAAATCTCGGGACACAGACCGGGATGCTGGTGGTCCTTCGGGAATCCCTGCGGCCGTGCGAAAATGCCAAACAAAAAGGAGCGGTTTCTTCTTCAAGACATGGCCACCTGCGCAGCCTCTGGTAACATGAGCCGGATATCAAATCTTGAGTGCTGTGTAGTGGGCCAGGTGCATAGTAGAACTGGCTGTGTCAGATTGAGCCTGTTCTGTTCCTATAGGTAGAGTAAGAGGATGCAATGGTACTGTGAGGCTTGTAGATTCATAAAATCAAGACTATCTGTTGTACACTATCCGAACATCTGCCGCACTACATCGCTCCCCCCAGGACCATGCTCAGGGAAGTGGTCTAGATCTCATCCCAGGCCGTGACCGCGTCCTCGACGATCGGCCTGATGATCTTCCTCCCCGCCCCGGACTCGTGCGTCCACACCATCTGCCTGGGTGCCAGCTCGTCCACCCTGTGCCACGGCTTCAGGCCCAGGCCCTTGTCGTTCTCCAGCGCCTCCTTGGCCACCCGGAACAGCGAGTCGGCCTGCGTCTGGTTGATGCGCACGTCGTCGCGGACGACGAGCACGACCTCCCTGATCTTCCTCTTCTTCCCGTGCTCCTTGACCTTGTACTTGTTCAGTACGACGCTGATATCGACACCGACCTCGGCGGTCCAGGCCGCGTGGACGGCGAACCAGTCAAAGAGCTCCTCAAAGTCCGTCTTGGTGATCTGGTTGTCCATCGAGTACGGCACGACGGCGAACCCGAGGCTGACGGTCGGCGTGCGCGGCGACGGGGTGTCGATGAGGTCGCCCTTCCAGTCGCGGCGCAGCAGGTCACGGAGCTCGAGGTGGTCCAGGTCCTTCTTGGCGTCCTTGAGCTGGTCGGCGAGGTCCTCCATGACGTCGTCCAGGTCCCTGCGCGCCCAGTTGCTGCGTCTGAGGATGCGCCCCGACACCTCGACGTCGTCTTCGGTCGTGATGTCGCTCGTCAGGCCGCCCGAGTCGATGGCTATCGCGCTCAGGATCAGCTCCAGCAGCTCGTGCGGCATGTGGTACTCCTCGGGCAGCGCCTCGAGCTCGTCCAGCATCTGCCTAGCGACGATCGTCGTGCAGCTCGCCACCTTCTCGAAGATGCGCGGCTTCGCGTCGGGCGCGACGCCCCTGTCGACGTGGTGGTCGAAGATGCTCTGGATCCTGGCCCCCTTCCACTTGCGCAGCGGCTCGGCGTGGTCGACCAGGACCAGCCCCTTGAGCTTGGGGCCGAGCGTCTCCGGGTCCTCGGGCAGCTCGTCCAGCGTCAGCAGGTCCTGGTGGCCCTTGGTCATCTGCGAGTTGTCCAGCGCGATCTTGTTCTCGGGCCGGAGGTCCAGCGCGTGGCTCGGCGTCTGCAGCAGCGCGATTGCCTTTACCGGCTCCGAGTCATTCATGGTCTTGTGCTCCAGGTGGTATGCCCATGTGAGAGCTGCCGTCATGCTGTCCAGGTCGCCACCCTCGTTGCCCTGCACGATGACCCAGTTCGACTCCTTGCCCGCCTGCCAGTCGATGAGGAACTCCTTCTTGTTTGCACGGCTCCACTCGCTGAAGTGTCCGACGCCCTTCTCGGGCTTGCCAAAGACGACCTGCTGCTGCGGGCCCTGCGGGAGTGTAGAGCCCGCCGCCGATGCTATGAGCACCGCGCTAAGGGTGAAGGGTTTCATGGCGATGGTGCTCGGCGGTGACGGCAACAGATGGATGACTGCTGAGCAGACTGCTGAGCATGAAAGGGAATGTGATGAGGAACAGGTCGAGGGAGGCTCTGTCTGGGGGCAGTGCCGTTGGCCTTTAATCCGAAGCCTCAGGATGCTGTCAGCCAAGCCTGGGCCGTGCCATCCTTAGCGCCATGGTTTCCACCACAGGGCCTGTTAAGCTCTGGAGTCTGTTACAACTACCGGTCGCTGTTGACTCGGTCAGGATGATGCCCAGC
Source organism: Diaporthe humulicola (assembly GCA_038088545.1). Lineage (NCBI taxonomy): Eukaryota > Fungi > Ascomycota > Sordariomycetes > Diaporthales > Diaporthaceae > Diaporthe > Diaporthe humulicola. Next base: position 107,285 of record JBBWSL010000144.1, read on the forward strand.
CTGCACACGCACGAGTTCTACCATTTAACTGCCCTGGCGCCAGCCTATATAATTACACAGCAGGCTTAGGTATGTACCTTGATGTCCATCTCTGCATCGCTGTCCCAGTTTTAGGCCTGATGGCACCAGATCTTCAAATCAATCACACCAGCTTCATCTTGCGACGATTTCATTCGAAATACTCAACTTGGTGTTGGTCGTCCATGTCCTTCCCACCGCTTCGTCGTTGGATCAACAGGGTTCGGGCGCGCAGTGGAGACCGTCTACTGTCGTGTTCACCTTACGTCGAAAGCTGACGGCGGTGGCCCACAAATTAGATAGCTGAGGTGGAATGCCTCTTGGCTTGAGGTGGAATTTGCTCGGTCGGGCCCGCATAGATAGATAAACTTATCACGAACCATACAATTGAGCATCTCGTTAGGACCGTGGACGGGAAACCGTTGGGTGAGAGTGCGTGAGAGTGGCTGCAGGGGCCCTGGTTAGTGGGACGAGGGATGATGGAACACTTGGGATTGAAACCTGTTCACACTGAAATGGAGAAGAATCAAGAACTCTTGCTGAATCAAAATCCGAGATCATTCTTGACTCTGATGGGAGGCGAGTTCTAATCCGCCCCTGATATACAAATCTACCAATTATGGACTCCCAGATATGCGCACTCTACGAGCCAATATGTTCATTGCAATCTATTTTAAGAACATATGTAAAAGGCGCATGCGCCTGTATATAGCCGCCGCTCTGCCCGATGTTCCCGGAATCCAATCTGGCCGATCGTGCGTCATCCGGCATTTGTCGCGAGTGGTTGGTCCGGTGGTTGTCGAAGGATTGCTTCAGCTCCGAGGACCCATGTCGAGACCTGCGCCCATCGGGTTGTTGCCTGTGTGCCTGCGCTGCGGCAAGGGACGCTGGAGATCTGCGACACCATGTCAGCCACAATCTCACGCTGTCTTCAGCTTTCGAGCCCTACAAAATGCCAAGCATGACTGCCCTGGATATGTTCGCTGTAGAATCCAGTCTTTGCCTTTTCTGGGCGAAATGCCAACACTTTGATTGTTTGTTTTTGAAAACATCGTCAACATATCGAATGTTACAATGACCAAGTCCGCGGATATAGATCCATTACTTATGGACGAGAATGCCACAAAGCTCCAGAATACGCTCAGTCCGAAGAAGGCATCCTTATATTTGGCAAAGCTGTGGGCGGAAACGCGCAACGAACTCAGACATGACCTGAAGTCGACGAGGTGGCGGTACGCTGCAGCTTCATATTTCACATGGCTGGGCTTCACCATCTGGGCCCTGGGATTGGTGGTGCTCTGCCTCATCTTCCCGTTGCTCATAATGAAGACGATATCCCTGGAAAGTTCCGATTATTGGAACTACTGTGCTCCTGACGGCTCTTTTAGCCTAGAGCCAACAAATCCTTGGAATCCAGACTGGACATTCCAGATCGTCCTGGCCTTTGGCTCGTTAAGCTTCTCGCAGGCTAAAGTGGTGGATGTTGTGTGGGATATCGTAAGCTGCTGCAATCTAACTAATATCTCTGCTTCAACTTAGTACTAAAAGTCGTGGTAGGGCGTTGGCCGTTTAGGGCAGAGTTTGTTGGCCTACTTCTCATGGAAGGCATTCTCTGTCTACGTTCGAGCGTCCATGGAGACCGCCCCGGTCACATATCGTACATTCTGGACGAGCTTCATGCAGAATGATGCTTCCGTGCGGTCCATTATTCGCCTGGCTCAAGATTTTGCCTCGAAGAGAGGACTGAGGTCCAAGGTGGCAATGTCTTTTATGATCATCACGATGGTCTTCATCATGGCCTTCCCGACTCTTGCCGGGGCAATGACTGGATATACGGCCAACAATGAAGCAGTCATCAAATTTGGCAACGGCACCCAGACGCCTTTCGGCAACTTCCGCCAACTCGTCGCCATCATTCACGATGGAGGTAGGGTAAACCTCACGGCCGAGTACATGGTGTTCAAGGGTTCGCGACCAGGCCAGACAATGGCATGCGGTTCTTCCGACTGCGTCGACCAATGTACGTCAGCTTGCGAGTACTGTGTGAAATTTTGGGAGTGCTAATGGAAATTCCCAGATATTTTGCAATACGGCAATGCGCCGAATAACACAGATTCGGTCTGGCAACGAGGCGGAGATTCTGATGGTGCACCTATTCCTGTAAAAAGCCCAACACTCAATTTCACATACTGGGACGGCAAAGAGGGCAACACTGCATTTTGGTACCCCTCGAGCACTGAAGATTCGTATTCTTTGGACTACATACAGCAAAATGCAGTCTGCCAGCCGGTGATGGCCAACTCTCAACAGACCTACCAGTGGGGCTTCTCGGTAGTCCAGCTGGAAACCACCTTGGTCCTCCTGACCATCTGGACATTCGGGATATGGATCATGTGGGTCCACGCACACCATGAGCTCTCGAACAGGGGCAAATATGAAGTGCCCCAAGAGTTCAAGGCTGCGCTGTATCTCGCAGACTCGATACGAGCTGAGCTGAAGGAGATGGACCAGGAGGCCGAATTTCTGACCAACGAGGAGCTGGGGAGAAATGCTGATGAGCATCTGAAGGGCGGCAAGGTCGGTATACATGCGCTCTCGCTCGATATGGGCATCAGCTTGCGGCGAAGCTCTTGGCAATGGGTGAAGCACAACAAACTGTGGATCTTCATGTTCCTATTTGCTCTAGTGAGCTGTATATGGCTCCGTGGGAACATTCTTGTGGTTCTTACCATGAGCTTCACAATGGCTGCAGGCTGGGGCAGGAAAACCCGGGCAGTCATATCCTGGGCGGCCTTTTTCGTGGGCATGTTGGTCTTTTTGCCCATCATTTTAGCGACCTTTACAAGGAGTTGAAAAGAGGCGGGCAAGTGTATTGAATTTACTCTAGAATAGAATCACAATTGGAAAACAATCTATCGGTCTCACTGCGACGTTTCAGGCTCAATAAGAAGTGACCAGATTTGATTATCAGACTCAAAAACTCATACTTGCCGCGACTTTGTGCAAATTTCGTAGAAACGCGAGTAAAAGCTTAAAGCTCGATCATGCTTGGCCAGGGGCCGATTAGTGCAAGTGTGCGGTGATGAGCAAATTACTTATTATTTTTCAAAACACGCTTCGCCCCCAAAGTGACCGTTTAGGTGTCTATGTCTATGTCCAGCCCAATTTACATGCGTTCTGTTATCCACGTGTGCCTCATACCTTGCGCCCAAACACCTGATCAAGTCCCGAGCTGTGCCTTCCATCCCCATTACTCGCATGAGTAAATACCGGAAGCCAGGTAGAACCTGCCACCGTCCAGAACACCATCGTTGATGCAGGTCACATCAGAGCCCGCTGGGATGGGGATGTCCGTGTAGTCGGTTCCGGAGCAGGCCGTGTTGCCCTTCCACAGCCTGTAGTTGCAGGTCTGTTCTGGGTTGTGGTGGAGGCCGAAGGCGTATGTGAAAAGCTTCTGGCACCCACCGGCCGTCATCGTCCCACTGCTGACCTTGGTGCCACAGGACCCGCTCGTGCTGATCACCGCCGACGTGCCGGGGAAGGTCACAACTCCCTGGTACCAGTCGACGGGCGCTGTCGCTGCTTGGACGTCCGAGGCAGCCGAGTCGACGGGCATGGCGCTGGAGAAGGTGGCTGCCACGGCCAGGTTCAGGACTGTGCTGAAGAAACGCATGGTTTATTGATTTTGGGGGTGGGTGAGGTTGTTTGGTATGGGTATGTAGGTGAAGAGGATGGCTTCCGAGGTTTCAGATTGAGATTTTGTGTGACCGAGTAGTTGTAATTCTGCTCAGGTCAGTCGCCCTTGAGAAACTTGCTGGGAGATGTACGCATATTTATACTCTACGATACGAGGATAGCGTTCGATGGCGTGGAGTCATTTCTGGATAGGATTCAACAACCTTGCCAGCGAGCCACAGCACAGGAGTGGCATGCCTGCTCAGCACTGCCTTGTTCTTAGTTGCTCAAGTGCAACGGGTGTAAGCAGTCCACGAGCAATTTTGCCCATCAGCTTGGATAGGCAATTCAGCTTTGTCCGTGGCCCGACTTGTGCGATGCAAGCTCCCGTAAGCTTATTTCCGCCTCAACACTTATCTGGCAGGATGATTAGACACTCTGCTTGATGCATGCTACTAGGACTGCACCCCTGCGATGCGCTGCACTATTTGCGCATATACGGATACGAAGAGACGGAACTCTGAAGGAGCGGTGCTATAATTGTAATCTGCTTTTTAAGTTTTTATGCATGATCGTGCCTTCGCTGCATCCAGACCGATAGCCGACCAGTGATTATCTCATCACCCCGTCCACCGAAGAATGATTTGCTCATCATCAAGAGACAATAGTTAGTTATCTTGTCATGCACGGCACGTCCCGGATCTTGATGCACGTTTCCAATCGTACCATCATGGCAATTAGCAAGCCCAATTGGGACGAGATTGTGCTCGTCGTGTAGCGGGCTTGCGATGCACAGTGTTGCACGCATTCGCAGCTGACATTCAATGTTGTAACCCGAGCACAACGCCCGCGGTTCTCAGTGTAGCAGCTGCACATGCTCGCAAACCATCAAACTATTCCATATAGGTAGCACGTCGGATAATTTACTATTCAAGATCCATCACCCGTCGGGTTAATTCGCGTACGTTGACGCGAAGAGCCCAGGAACATTTCTCCATCGATGCATCTCTTGGGGAACGTGGCGGGGGCCACGGGCCGAAACGAGGGGAGAATTGCTGATCCCCTCAAAGTCCAAGGCAGAACGCCCTGGCTGCTAGCTAAATGCAGAATAGAATAAACAGCAGCGTAGCATTATAGGCCTGGGCCTCGGCGCGGCACGAAAGACGCGGCGAAGGTGCCGCCGGGTTTATTTGTATAATACTGAGTATATGTAGGCCTTCGATGACCTCGTCATCCCGTTGGGAGTCTATTATGGTCACACAGCGTCAATAGCTGATCTCGTACCCCGGCGGGCGCAAAAAGCAGACCTTCGGCCCTTCTACTAGAGAATCCTGCGGCCACGCCGAACTCGAGTAACCACACGATGATTCGCGCATTGAGCCTGGGCCTGCTTACACTGGCTTTTGCCCCCTCGCTGCCAGCAGGGAAATCGTTATGGTCGAGCGCGCCGGCCACGTACGGGGAGGGCGATGATTACATCCTGAAGTCGGGTTACCTCCTCGGCAACGGCAAATTAGGAGGTTCGTCCAGGTGTTTCGTTCACCGGATCCGGTGTGTTACAATTAACTGACGTGATGTGCAGCCATACCCTTTGGGCCTCCTGGTACGGAAAGCCTCATTCTGAACCTGGACTCCTTGTGGTCCGGTGGACCATTCGAGAACTCGGTGCGTCGAGACACCAGCACAGCCTCAGAGTGTGGCGCTTTCTGACTCATTTCAGACTTACACCGGAGGCAACCCCCCGGAGCCTGTCTACCAGTACCTGCCTGGGATACGCGATTGGATATTCCAGAACGGCACGGGGAATATCTCTGAGCTCCTGGCACCTATAACCAACTATGGGTCCTACCAGACTTTGGGCAATCTGACCGTAAGCCTAGCAGGAGTGGACGATTATACCAACTACACGCGGGAGCTCGATCTCGACACGGGGGTGCACAGGACGTCGTGGGCTACAAGTAATTCGACGTTTGAGACTTCTGTCTTCTGCTCATACCCAGCCAACAGCTGCGTCTACAGTCTTTCTGGGGGTTCCAGTCTCCCCGCCGTCACAATCTCTCTTGGCAATGAACTGATGAGCGCCGACCTGATCAACGTCACCTGCGGCACTGGTTACACACGCCTGAGAGGAATCACAAAGGCATCGATTGGATTGCAGTTTGACTCCATTGCGAGGGTGACAGGCAATATCAGCTCATCATGCTCGGAGACAGGATCCCTCACGGTCGCCCCGGCGGCGGGCCAAAGCACCGTCACAATTGTGTTTTCTGCCGAGTCGAATTTTGACCAGAGCAAGGGCAATGCGGAGAACGACTTCTCTTTCAGGGGCGAAGATCCTGGCCCAGCGGTCGAGGCGACAACAAGTCTTGCCGCAGCCCGGACGTACGAGGATTTACTCTCTGACCACACCCAGGATTATTCGTCGTTGATGGGTCTTTTCAACCTGACCATTCCAGACACTGCTGGTTCCTCGGGCATCGAAACATCTGAGCTCGTAGCCCGTTATACAAAAGGCACTGCGGATCCTTTCCTGGAGTCACTCATGTTCGACTACTCTCGACATCTTCTTGTATCATCGTCCAGAGAGGGATCACTTCCAGCAAATCTGCAAGGCCGATGGACCGAGCAGACCAGCCCAGCTTGGAGCGCAGACTACCATGCGAACATAAACATACAGATGAACTACTGGGGAGCTGATGCAACCGGGCTGACCTCCCTCTCGAGACCAGCTTTCGAATACATGGCTCAGAACTGGGCTCCTAGAGGAAGCGAGACGGCTCAACTTTTGTACAACGGCTCTGGATGGGTAGTACACAATGAGATGAACATCTTTGGGTACACCGGGATCAAGAACGATGCACAATGGGCGAACTGTAAGCCTTTGGTCCGATTTCATGTCATGTACCTCGCACTAATCCTCCATCTCAGATCCCGCCTCGGCAGTGTGGATGATGCTGCACGTCTTCGACCACTGGGACTATGACCGCAACGTCACATGGCTTGCAGAGACCGGCTACCCCCTCCTCAAAGGTGTCGCATCTTTCTGGATCTCCCAACTGCAGGAAGATCGCTTCTTCAATGACAATACGCTTGTGGTCAACCCGTGCAACAGCGCCGAGCAGGGTCCCACAACGTTTGGGTGCACACACTACCAGCAGCTGATCCACCAGCTCTTCGAGGCCGTCCTCAGCACCGCACCGCTTGCCTCCGAGCCAGACGCCGGATTCCTGGCCTCCGTGTCCAACGCACTCTCCTCGCTCGACACCGGCATCCACATCGACCCTGACACCACGTACGGCACGGGCGTCCTCAAGGAGTGGAAGGTCCCAGATTCATACCTGTTCAACATCTACCCCCAGCACCGCCACATCTCCCACCTCGTCGGGTGGTACCCCGGGAACACGATCTCCAGCTTCTCCGACGGCTACAGCAACGCGACCCTGCAGGAGGCTGTTCGGGCAAGCCTGATCGAAAGAGGAGACGGCACCAGCGCGGACGGGAACGGCGGCAACTATGGGTGGCCAAAGGTCTGGCGCGGCGCGTGCTGGGCGCGGCTGAACGACTCCTCCAAGGCCCACGAGGAGCTGCAGCTGACCATTCTGAACAACGTCGCGCCCAATCTGCTGAGTATGTACAGTGGCAAGAACCCGCCGTTCCAGATCGACATGAACTTCGGCTGGGCAGGAAACGTCTTGAGCATGTTGGTGGTGGACCTGCCCCTGCCGAGCGGGAGGGAGGAGGAGACAAGGACGGTGGTTCTGGGCCCGGCGATCCCGAGTGCCTGGGGAGGGGGCAGCGTCGAGGGTCTTCGGGTAAGGGGAGGGATTGTTTTGGACTTTGAATGGGACGGTGATGGGCTGGTGACCAGCAAGAGCATTGTGGGTGGCGATGCTGCCAAGGTCAGCTTTGTCAATGTTCAGGGCCAGGTGCTTTAGCATGGGACCAGAGCCATACTGTAGATAGTTACAGAAAAATGAGACCACTTCAATGTGTCGAAACAACCTGCAGCCAAAAAGGCACTACGGGAGGTAAAAATGGCAAAAGACTTCCACACTCAAGGTTGCAACCGAGCGTGTACTGTCTGTCACACAGCGTTCTTAAACACCTAGGCGTCCCTAAGGTTCGAACTGCTGGTCTACCTAGGTAGTGCAGGTAGCTAACCTGAATATCCTCAGATGAGGAATGTCCCGCGTTTGCCGCTAGACTACCCATGTTGGGTGAAAGTATGGCTGCTTTATCAGTTTATATGGAGAGATGTCTGCTGTGGGAAGGAATGGGAGGAAGGAAGGCAGGAAGTCCCAGGTACCTGCCACCTTGAGCTGGGGCAAAGCTACTTAAGTACCTAGGTACTTACAAGCTTGGAAGCACACATGCTTGTTGCCTGTGCTTGCAGCAGCAAACGGTGTCAAACATCTGCCTGGTAACTGAGATCAGTTCTTTATCCCGCTGCTTTCCTGAGGCCACGCATTCTGACCTGATGCTGGTGTAAAGGAAGCAGAGCGACCAACTTCGCCTACCACCTCAACTGACCGTTCAAGAGGTGACACGTCGTGCCATCAAGACTTCACCAATCCCGACCAGTGTGTTGCCAGTCTTCGTATCTCAACTTCTCGTATGTTCCAACAGATCCTGATTCTAAAGCTCTCCCAGCTGACACAACAGCAGACAAGATGGGTCGCTGGGGAATGCGTCTTTTCGAGGGCGATCGGGACCTGGACATCGCCTTGGAGATCAACAGAGCACTTGGCGACAGTGACGACAAGGACCTGAACCTCTCCCAGATGGTCCATCAGACAGACATGTGTGCTCCCCAAGATGTAAAGGATTACTACGAGACGGACGAGTACAAGAAAAAACTCGAAGGCATTGTTTCCGATCGTCGCAACATCCTCAACAACGGAATCGGCGATGAGCTCTTCACAATTTTCCGCAAGAAAGAGCACGAGTCCAGCGGAAAGTACCGCGTCATCCTCGTCGGCGCCATCATGATGCGGGCTGGGGCCATGATCAAGGATGATGACTTCGCCCACCTCCGTGAGCTTGTCGGCGACATCCCGTGCCGCGATGGCCTGAACCCCGTGCTTCGATGCAGCTCTGGCAGACCTTCACCCCTGAGGTTGCTAGCAGCCGGTCGTGATGGCAGTGACAATGGATTCAGACACCCTGGCAAGGTGCAATTCCTCGCCGCGCTCGAACACTACAAGCCCGACGTGCCTCGAAGCTTCCAAGAGCCAAGGTCAGTACCGGAGTCGTCACGAGCAATGGTCCGTCCACCTGCTGATCATGAACAGTTGCTACAACTGTGGCAAGATCGCAGAGGATAATGGCGGAACGGCATTGTCCCAATGTTCCAGGTGCAAGAGAGTCTGGTACTGCAACACGGTGGGTAGTTGGATGTCCGCTTTCATTGCGCTATAAGTCCTTGGCTGACCCGTTCCATTTACCTAGGCGTGCCAAAGAGCTCATCGGGCGAACCACGAGTCCGCTTGCATCCCGCCAGAGCGCCGCTTTTCCCTGAATGTGTGAACGACGGTAACAACTGCAAGCACTTGTCCTGGTGTTTGTTGATGATGTCCGAAATGCCTACCGTCAATTCAATGGCTGATGCTTTGCTGGGAAAAGAAAGACTCAAGAGATGGAAGAGGAACACGGACCCCTGAAGCCTCATTGTACTGCTGGAAGTAGATCTGAGGGCACTTTGCGAGTGGCATTCAAACGGCGGCGACTAGGGAACAAATGCTCCGGGACGTCGTAGCTGGCTCTCTTGCTATCAAGAGACGGCGCGATGCGCGTGGCTGTTTTTGGTTGACAGTAACCATCTTGCCGCGCATGGAAAGTAATCTCTCCATGATCCAATCCAATCATTTGCCCTGACGTACACAATGTTGCGGAGGCTTCAGAGTGGCGAGTATCAGCGCAAAGGCGTCCACACACAGCCGCAATGATGTCCAGAGTTCATGTTACACCGCCCTACTGCACTATTCAGATAAGACCAAGGAGTAAAGGCTCGTAGCTTCATTCGTCAATTGTTCGATTGAGCTGGCAGACCAGAATCCTTCCAGAGAATGGTCCATTTCATTATCCACCAATCCTGCGGGTTGACGTGCCAGCAGGCTCTCGCCCCAGTGAACTTGGGGGTGTGGCATGTCGTCATCGTCCGCGAAGCACAAGTGAATGTGCGTGTCAGACGGGGCAAAACATCACCGTCAGTAGTAACTGGCGTTGCTGTGGTGAATGCGGAGCACCACAATCAAGGTGAAGAACGCCCTCACTGGCAATAAATACTGAAAATCTTGACCGTTGACAACAACCATCTTTCTGAGCCGAGCCAACCCACAACATCACCACCAAAACATCGCACCCTATACACACAAGCACACACACCTTCAGAGTCAGCGACCCCCATCAAGACACCATGCCCCCTCGCAACGACAACGGCAACACCAACTGCAGCAACATGAACGACTGCTATAACTGCAAGGATAGCAGCAACTGTAGGCCTCTCTGCTCCTGCACCCTCGCAGCCCAAGGCGACATGTATGAAAGGCCCACTGACTGACTCCCTCTCTTATCCACCAGGCAACGGATGCAATGGACTAAACAACTGCAGCAACATGAACAACAGCAGTGTGAGTTCCGCCAAAACCTCGTGTTTTCATATCTGCGCACTGCTGACTTTTGCGACAGGCTTGCACCGACTCCAGCAACTGTAGCGACTGCGTTGTGAGTTCACTTCCCTGTCCCCTCTCTATTTCGTCCATCACAACAGCAACGTGCCCCATTTGCAAAGTTCTAGCGTCGTTGGAAATCGACACAGCATCCCATGGCGGCATTCTACTGCATCCTCCAAATGTTAACATGTCGACCCGCAATGCTGACAATATTGACGGGCAGGACATGGTCAATTGCTCCAACTGCAGCGACTGCTCCGGCCTGACGAACGCCAGCAACCAGAGCGGCGTCCACCGCAAGGAGACCGAGCTGTAAGCTACGGGCAGACACATGCGGCGATACGAGCCGGTTCTTTTTTGGGAATGCGAAGGATGTCTTGCCACAGCGGCTTAGGGATTGAGCACTGGGGGTGGCCACAGTTGACAATGAGGATCGCCACAAGAGGGACCAAGACTTGGAACAAGACACGGCAACACAAATAGACAGTGTCACGAATCAATGAGGGCATCGCATCAATAAATTCATCGTTGATGGTGCTGTGTAGCACACTGCCACAGTGAAGCAGCCGTCTCGCACCTATCTGCCTGCCAGATGGTCGTCTTTTGAAATAATTATTAAGCCCCGAGGACATTTCGAAGTGTAACGGAAAGCCTTTCGCAGGGTGCCCAAAAATTGTGGACCATCATCCAACAGCGCCTTGCAAAATCAGTATTCATCTCCGCTCTCGCCGTCCTCCCCCTCATAATCCTCAGCCGTTCCCATGACCATGCCATTGTCCGACTCGTCCACCACGTCTTCCTGGTCGTCGCTATAGCCGTAGCCGTCGCCAGTCATGTCGTCTACCTCGGAGTCGTTGTCCTCGTGGAGGTGTCGCGACCGAGCTTGCCTGCTCTCCATGGAGAGTCGCTTCGCAAGCGACACCCGCTTCGGCGGCGGATCATCGTCTTCATCGTCAGAACTGCCTTGTTCCTCCTCGTCGGAAGAGCCAGCCTCTTTCGTCTTAGCACCACCCCCCTCAGAATCGCTCTCGCCATCTTCGTCCTCATCGGAATCCACTTGTACGACCCGTCCACGCCGCTGTGCGCTCGCAGATGGCTGTGGCACCCCCTCCTCGTCATCGTCGTCATCCGAGTCAACAGGTATTGCACGGCCTCGTCTGCGGCCGGAGCGGGAGGGCTGAGGCACGTCGTCGTCGTCATGCTGCCCTTCTTCATCCTCATCTTCGGAATCAATTGTGATGGGCCGCGCACGCCGATTGGCTCCTCTAACTGGCTCTACATCCGATGATTCGTCTTCATTGTCAACTTCCGAGTCGATAGTAGCCGCACGTGAGCGCCGCCGTTTAGAAGGCGGGGGAGTCTGTTCCGTCTCTGTGGCACTCTCGTCCGAGTCCGAATCTACAACACGCCGCTTCCTTCGATCCGCGCGGGTCTGCGATCCCGATTCGTCCGAGTCGGAGGGGATTGTGACATGAACTTGCTCCCCAATCTCCTCGTCGCTTGAGAAATTGGCCGGAGGCAGCTCCTCTGTCTCAGAATTGTCGTCGAGTAACTGGCTGGAGTCTCCATGCAGGTGGGAAGTATCATGGCCAAGGTATTGGCCGAGCAGCTCGTCTTCGTCTTCGTCGTCGGTGGAAGTGGGGTCTTCAATAGGATTGTCATCGATCCCCTCGCTTTCGTACTCATCTTCGATGCCTTCTTCAGAGGTTTCCGACTCGGAAAGGTCGTCGGGCATAAGTCGGTCCCGGCCCAGGCCCCGACTCTCCATGTAGAAGAATCGATCTAGACCCCCGCTGAAATTGAACCTGATCATTGGCCAAACCTCGATATTTTGAAGTCGGTCGATAGCTTCTGTCTTCTCCTCTTCGGAGACGTCCTCCTGAATCAACTCTCGCGAGTCGTCGAGAGGGTTCCCGAGGCGGCGGCGAAACTCGGTGATCCTATCAACCCACCACTCGCTCTCGTTTGATCTCGCGACGATCTCTTCGGCGAACTCGGGGAACTTGTCGAGATCTGGCCAGCAAAAGATGCGGCCGATGGGGGCATACAGCCCATTCTCGCCCTCCTCTTCCGTGTCAAGGCGGTATCTGTGGACCATTTCTGCAACGGTCCAGGCATAATCTCGATAATGCATGCTGAGGCCGTCCGGGTCCTGCATTTCTTCCTCTTCGTCGAGGATAAAGAGTCTTCTCGTCTGGGGAAGCAGATACATCAAATCCACTAGCTCATCGGCGTTGTGAAAACACACGATGGACGGGAAGGCGACATTCTTCGCCTCGATACCCAGCTCTTGAAACCGCAGGGCTATCCCGCGGAGGAGGATCTCCTCGTCCCACGCAACAAACAAGACGTCACGCTCCTCGTGATAATGCACTAGCTCTCCGTTCGATAGTGACAGCTCGTTTGGCGCCGACTTTAGCCCCAGCGCCCGGCTCTCGCGGTGGACGGCCAGGACAGCCCTCATCGGCGCCGTCTGGCTCTCGAGCTGTGGGCCGGGCACGATCCCGCGCACTAACGTCGGGAGGTGGACCGCGCCCGGGGGAGAGATGATGGTGTGCAGGTGGAGCTCAAACACGCGCGGCTCCGCCCCGAGATCTGGGCAGAAGGCGCCCCAGACCATCTCGCGGATCTCGGGCGGGAGCTGCATGAACTTGGGAAAGGTGTGCTCGGCGTAGCTGCCGTCATAGCTGCCATCATCAGAGAAGCCTTCGCCGTCGTAGTCTGGCTCGGAGCTGGCCTCGGAAGCCTCCAGGTCCAGCAGGCCGTGGTTGGGCTCATCGGATTCGAATTCGGACTCGTGCGACTCGTCGTCTTGCTCGGAGCCACTGTAGTAGTGCTCCTCGCTGTCGGATTCGACAGACATGGATGCTGTGGGAGGCGTGTCTGCAGTGATGGCGGCCCAAGCAAACGGTGTGATACAGGAGCTGGAGCAAAGCGGTCGGCCTGGCAAAAGTTGAGGCAAAAGTTGAGTCAAGGAAAGGGCAGGGCGATGATGTGAGCTGCAGGCAAGCTGAGATGAGACGCGGGATGCGATTTCTCGATTGTCGTCAGGGATCTAGCGCGACTGACAGGGATCAGAGCTCGAAGCCGAAAGTGGTTACATAAGTGCCCGGCCCCGAACCCTTGAGCTTAAATGAAGAGCTGGGATCTGTTTGCACACCTTCCAAGGAGTTGTGTCAGGATCGAAGCGTCTGACGAATATTTTAGAAGATCAAGACAATCAACATTGTTTGAACATTTCATCTGATTCGATCTAATACCCCACTGTTTGTTTTCATTGTGCGATTCACACCGTTTGTGGTGTACCTAACGGTCCCTGAAAGCGAGCCCCCTACCGCAGATGTTGCGCAGGCGACGACGACGTTGTGATCCGCCACTGCATAGAGTCGATGTTTGACATTTCACATGCACCCTGAAGGCAGGCAGGGTATGAGATTATCCCGCATGATCTGCGATGAGATACTGTCACCGGCTGCAGTAACGAATCGATTCCACAATGTGGTTGCGCCAGACAAGGGCCCGTCTGTCCATCATTGCAAAGCTCGATGATGCCATGCACAATTGTCCATGACACCAACCAGGAACGTTGGCATCATCGGCAAAATCTCAGGGCGAGATAAGACCCAGGTGACGTCTCTCACAATACATTGAGTCTATGAGATAAGCCCAATACTTCAGATGTCTCGTCCACGTGCGCATCACATATCATCGGATTTATTGCGGCCCCCTATATATGGACAACGATGACCTCGTTCCTAGCTTCGTGCTCCTGCCGAATTTTAACAGATCTTCCAGCAAAGTGTCCGGCGTCTGTGCTAAACTGGTCATAAGTCTGAACTGTAAGGGCTTCCGAGTTGGGACTGTGGAGCACCTGGTCATGTAAAGGTAAGGGAGAGACCCATCTACTCGGTTTACAACTGCGGTGCCCCACAAAAGTTTATAAATCCATAAGGAAATGAAGATGTAGACACAGGGGCGCCATAATAATTGTAACAGAACCCGCTGGGTTACAGCCTAGGTTGAGCGACCGGGTGATCGACCGGGTGTTTAAATGTTCTCTCAATTAGGACCCGCAATTTCGTTAGCCATGAGGCGTTATATGGAAGGCTGTTAAGCTGTCAAGCAACTGGGGCCTGTCTGTCACTAGGCCGCCTGTGACGAAGCGGGCACGGCGGGGAAAGGGGATTCTGTCATGTGCGCGCTGTCTTCCTTGTCTCCGTTGACAGCCTCAATGCAGGCTTGGCAGGTAAGCTAACATGGCCGGCTAAATTCGTACTCCAGCTGGTTAATCTCCCCGGCTGTGGTAGCCAGTGGAGGCCCCCATGCCTGGCCGGCCGCTTACAGGGCAGTTTCAAATTAACATTTCGTGGAGAATAGTCAATTTGAGGCCATCTAAAAAGGAACAACGCCAAGATTCAATGCTTCTTCCGGAGCACATTACCACTTGCGACAAGGCCGGAGCATATGTATAATACTAGAAGGCATACCCCAGGTTTTTCTCCTTGGTATTTCCTAGCCAGACTTGGATTTATCTAGGCATTCGACTCACCTCTCTGTGTCCCAGAAGCAAAATAAAATGCATTACAGCCTTGTTCTCAGCTCTGTCCTTGCAGTCGTAGGAGCAATTCCTACAGACGATCCCATTTCCATCTTCAACCGGGCCACTACAGACGACCCCATTACTATCTTCAACCGAGCCCCAACACCCGGAACTGTCTACACAAGATGCAGCACGCCAAACACTCTGGCCCTGGCATACGATGATGGCCCTTATCAATATACCCAGACAATCGTGAACAAACTGAACCAGGCTGGGGCCAAGGGGACCTTCTTCTTCACTGGAACACTTTACGGTATGTGCATTCGATTTTCGGACGGGGCCACTCATGTGCATTTGTATCATTCTGATTGCTTGAACAGGATGTATCTACAACCAGGCGGCGGCGGTCAAGTCCGCCTACGATGGCGGACACCAGGTGGCGTCGCACACCTGGACTCACGGCCACGTCGGGTCGATGTCCTCTTCCCAGCTCACCACCGAGATGACCAAGCTGGAGCAGGCCTACGTCAACATCTTCGGCAAGAAGCCCAGGTACATGCGCCCCCCGTACCTCGAGACCGGTGGCAGCGTCCCCTCCGTGATGAAGACCCTCGGCTACAACATTATCACCAACGACATTGACACCGGCGACTGGAATGGACAGTCGGCTGCCCAGAGCCAGGCCAAGTTTCAGCAGGCTGGCGCCAGCGGGAACGGCCACATCCCGTTGATGCACGAGACGTATGCTTCGACGGCCAATGACCTCACCACGTGGCTGATCAACTGGGCCAAGACCAACAATCTGAAGATTGTCACAGTCGGTAAGTGTGGATATCTGAACTACGCACCTGTACTTCTTGAGCCCAGGCGTAATCAGTTACTGACAATTGCACAGCTGAGTGCCTGGGAGATGCCGGCGGCGAATATCAGCCGGGAACCTTTACAGGCAACGGGCAGAACACATGCTAGGTCACAGAGGGGACCTGCGTGTTACATCATTCCCACTGTTGAAAATGAGACGGTCATATGCGGAACTTGGAGGGCAAGGCGGCCTATGCTTCCAATACCTAGAGCAGTCAGTTCAGACTCCTTTAAGGCCTTTTGATTATGCTAGCAGCTCCTGTGAATCCAATACAAGATGCAACTCTGATCTGAAATCCGGGAATCATTTGACGATGTCAAGAATGAAGTTGTATCATCTGTGGCGTGACCACTGAAGTGAGCAACTCACTGTAGGCGGCTGTTGAGGGTACATGGATTAATTTCGGAATGCATTGAAGGGGTGTTTGAGTTTGTCCGCGACCAGCTCTCTCTCGGTATCTAGGTATCTTCGCCCACAGTCATGGTGTTGGTAGATCCGCGTGAGCTGGAAAGCTTTCACGTCGCAGTCTAGGGATAGTCCATTTCTCCGCCAGGAACCGGACAAGAATGTCTACCACAGCTTCAGCATCGTTATGCACTGGTCCTGAAGCTTCCACGGCCCCATGCCCATTGCATGGCTCCGGATCGGAAGCCGAGGCCTCATCGGCGCCGAAAATTCTCATAGTCTCTTGACTTTTGAACGTGTCAAACTCGAAATGCCCCTGCAATGTGAACACCCGTCCTGGTTCATAGATCCCCGGGACCTTGCAATGCTCCGTGGTCCCTAGTAGCACCCATGGCTTTGGTAACGAAAATTCTGGCCGAGCCAGAACAACCTCATCGGCATGCACAAACTCTAGGTAAGCGCTTTTAGGAACCAAGCGATCCATGCCCTCGAGGAAGCACGATGCCTTGTCGTCGTTCTCTTCACTCTCAGGGCTTGGTAGCCGGTGATTCAGCCTCAGAAAGCTTTCTTTAACAGCCGACGACCCAACATAAGCAAATGCCTCTCTGAACTCGTCTGTAAACTTGACCTCGTTGACCCCGATCTCCCAGCCGCTCGGACGCTTCGCAACGCCCACTCCGTGGCCCTTTAGTAGAGCTTGGCAAATAATATGATGGCCAAAGCAGCTGCCGAATAATTTGATCCCGGGATATGTTGTGTACAGCATCACGACGTATTCTTCTAGCCTCTTTATCCAACTCTCGTTGTCGTACGAAGATGCGGCCGATGCGGTGATGAAGACAGCGTCCAAGTCATCCAACGAGTCAGGATATTCGCCCACCACAACATTGTAGACCGAATGTACAACAGTTAATCGATCATACGTTCGATCCGCGGCAGCAACCAATTTCCGATGCAGTATGTCTCCAAATGTGCCCAGATCGGCATACACGTTGGGGACTGATGTATCGGCATTGAGCATTGCCACGCGCAGCAAACGGGCCCCGAGCGCCATTGTGAGATGAATGGATGGAAGAGAAATTTAGAACAGGTAAAGAGCTTCAGTTCAAGACTGTTAAGGCGAGGCACTTCTTGAACTGGAGTTTCAGACTGTGCACTTCAGCCACATGGAGAAGAACGACACGCCGGTTTCATCATTCCACCCCGGAGACCTTGAAAAGACGATCCTAGAATATACCTTGATAGCTATAAGTATGTCCAGCGGAAAGACGGAGATCAGGAGTCACCGCCAAATGAGTGGAGTCCGCTATAGGAGACACTCCACAATGCATTCTGTACAGCTGATAAATCATCCCCATTGCCTGACAGCAGATCATCACCATCTGCACAAACGAAGTTCAAATCGAGGAGATTCAGAAAAAACGCCGAGTACAGAATTGACTTGTTGTCATTTGACCTAAGGGTGCACGAGGGAGAGCACGGCAATGACACTACATGGAATACCACGCTTTCGGAATCTTTTCGAATCTAGTCTGAGATCAGTGAAACTCGTAAAGCGTCGGGGAGTCCATTCACTTCTCATATAGATAGATCATGAACACCCTCAGCCTGACCAGCGTGCAACTGCTTTCACACTTCGCATATCTGGTCAAGCTGATAACGAACGGTTTCAAGTGGAGTTTCTTGATGACCTAATTACACCCCTTTTCCAGGTCCACCACGGCTACCCAAGCCTATCGATCCCCTTTAGCGAGATCAAGAGAGCTCATTAATATCATCAAAGAGCGCACAGACGCACCCCTGAAGGATGGATCCGAAAGTGCGGTCAAAATGATACTGCAGGAATCGCCTTGGGAATAGAGAACATCACGTCCGCGTGGTTTTGGTTCTTGTCTTGGCATGGGATCCACCATTCCGCCGGAAACCACAACCGAAGCAAGTTAGATTGTAGATAGACGGGAGTCTGGTGTTCGGTCTGTCTAAAGAGCGCGTAATGATGCTGTGTATGCTTCGTGATGTTGCTGGTCGACTTCTTTGAGAGACTACACGAGAATACCAAATTCATACATGTTTCACTTTGGGTCATCTGTGTTGAGTTTAGAATTGTGTTAAGGTCAGAACTTGCGCTGAGCCACTGAATCGTGTTGTATAGCACAAGCAGATGTTACACAGTTATATGCAAAGTGAACCACAGAGAATTCAAGAATAGTGAGAACGAAACCACTCGCAGTAAGGCTATGGACAGATTTCATCATTCAGAGGTCAGTCAAACATAATGACGACCTTGTTCGCCCTGCCCGACTTGGCCAATTCGAGTGCACCTAACGCATTCGCGAATGGAACTTGGTCGCTCACAATTTCCGCGTACTTCTCAGAGTTCTCGACAATGTCCTCTGTCACTTCGAAGATCTCCGTAGGGTAGCCCATGCTGAACACGATGTTGAGCTCCGTGGAGATGAGCCGCCCGAGATCCAGCTCGGTCGGCTTCTCATGAACCCCGACAATCCCGAAAGTGGCCCCATGCTTTGCCATACCGCAGACCTGAGCAGGCACCGGCGGCGCACCGGCAGCGTCGAGGAATATGTCTGTTGCCGGCCGGGTACCCCGATTCCAGACCGTGGCACCATCCCCGTGCAACTCAACCAGCTTCGCCGCGAGGTCGCCCACCTCGGCTGAGTTGACCACGGCGTCGGCGCCGACGAGGAGGGCCTTTTCGAGCCTCGACTGGACCACATCCACCACGACAATATGACTTGCCCCCTTCCGGCGGTAGCCCAGGACAGCGCCGAGTCCGATTGGCCCGGCGCCAAAGATGACAACCTTGTGTCCCGGCTCGGGACATGTCCTGTTGACAGCGTGCAGGGCCACCGCCATGGGCTCGTTCAATGCCGCGACGTGCCAGGGGATGTGTTTCGGGATCTTCTTGAGCTGCTTCCCTGGCACGAAGCCGTGTACTACAACGAACTCGCTGAGGGCCCCTTGTGCACCGCCCGAGCCGAGAGTCCCATCCGTAAAGGACATGACGTTTATGACGACGTGGTCGCCGACCTGAATTTCCGGAGATCTTATGTTTGCCCCGATCAGGACAACTTCCGCGGCTGGCTCGTGGCCGAGGGGCGTGCAGCCCTGACGAGGGGGGATGCCACCATAGTCTGTGTACATACTGTCCGAGCCACAGATACCGCATGCTTTGATCTTGAGCAGCACATCATCGGGTCCGGCTTCGGGTTTGGGAATTTCGACCCATGATACCACTCCCGGGGCCGTAACTCGGACAGATCTCATGTTCGTGGGTGGATTTGATCTTGTGGAGGATAGCCTAAGGGATTTGACTGCTAATGAATTGACTGTCTCAAGAATATTTTCCACCATAAACTTATGTCTATGTTTGAAAAATTGTCTCTTGCGAATTCATTGCATTATTATATTCTGTCGTTATAAACTGTGATGAGCACAATTACGAGAGCGATGGCGAGAGCGAGAAAGCATTACGAGACTAGCGTTTGTGACCTAACCCCAGTGGTGAACCTGCCGGGGTGATGACTCTGAACGAGCAACAGTGTCTCTCAATCAGACATTCCAAATTCAATGAGATATCAAGCTGTCTGATCTCTAGATCTCCTATTGTGTTATTTACTAAGTGTTATGGGCGCAGCGGGCTGGGTATGGCTGGCAGTTAGGTACTGCGTATAGACTACCTATAGTACAAAGGCCCTTAGCTTTTTAGACTTTTAGTTTAGTAAAGGCTTCCTTCCTCCCTTCCTTTCTTTCTTAGCTAAATAAGGTTTTATTTAAAATTTTATAATTTAGAGTAAAACTTAAAAGCTTTATCTTTCTTATATCCCTCCTATAATATAATTTTAAATAACTAATCTTATAATAATTATAGCCTAATATAATATTATAATATAATTAATATAATAGTATTAATTAATAAATAAACTAATTACCTATAATATAGTAATAGCTAATAACTAAGTTACCTTAATTAATTAATCTTAATAAATATATATAAAATCTTATATATAATTCCCCATAATTTATATATATTATAATACCTTAGTAGGCTATATAAATAAATAATAATATAATATAATATAATATAATACCCTACTTTTATTTTAATAAACTAGTAAATATAGTAAAAAAGATAGGTAAATTAGTCCTCTCTATTATAAAAAAATAATAAAACCTAATTATTAAAAAGGTTTAGTATATTATTATAAATTTTAATTAAGTTACCCTACCCTTATATTTTAAGTATTAAATTAATACCTATATAAAATAAAAAATGGATTACTAAATATCTTTACTATTTAATACTAATAAGTAAATAGTAACTCTTAAAGGGGGTAAAGGTAAGGTTTTATTTTTAAATACTTATAATAATTATAATACTATTTGCGCTAATAGAGACTTACCTATAAAGGAGTATTATCTTATAATTAATATTAGTATCTTTAATAATTTATAAATTTATATTTTTTATATAATAAGTATTAATACTAAAATTATAAATATTAGCCTTACTTTTTACTTTATTCCTTTATTTAAAAATAATAAAAAAGTATTTATTAATTATAATAATATACTTAATTATAAAGTATTTATAAAAAAAGTTTAAGAAAACCTAAAAACTATATATAATAAGTTAAAGCTATATAGCTATATATTAGTTACC